>JAVQJD010038171.1:0-13800 GCA_036023655.1 Nannoperca australis | reverse complement strand
TCCTCGGGAGGAAGGACGGCATGGATGGGATAAATGCAGAGGACAAATTCAGCATGTGATGTGATCTGCATGAGTGTTGTGTCTGCATGGCTGTAATAAAGTGGGTTCTTCTTCTTCTTCTTTATTTGTGTAGAAATGTGAATTTCAGTCAGAAACGATCCATTAGAAAAAATTGAAAGGAGGTAGAACATACCGTCAGTGCAGAGCTCCACAGATCCCAAACATGTTCATTTCAAGTGTCCACTCCCAAAGGGGGGAAAGAAAGGTAGTGTTCAGAAAATTTATCTAGAAAGACTGCTGTTGGAAACGAGCAGCTCAGGACTGACGCGCTGCTAAACATCAAAGTGAATGAGTAAAATCTGACACACCAAAGATATCAGATAAAAAATTATGAAGTGCCCAGTTTTCTAACAAACCTCAAAGTTTGGATCAAATAAATAAATAAAAACATTTTTATTAAAAACCAGTAAAGTCTTGATGAACCTAAAATAAAGTGCAAGTCAAATTGTCCTCTGAAATGTAGAAGTCCACATCAAGGATTGTTTAGCACAGCAGCTGCCATGTTCTTGATGATCGACGACTTCAGCTTAGGGATGAGGCTGATCTTCAGCAGCTAGCTGCTCAAGTATTTGATCTTGACAGCCTGCAGAGTAACAAATTATTCAGGTTCATATCTGCTCAGCACAAAAAAAAAAAAAATACATACATTCTTTTGTCAGATAACTCTCATGGAACTTTATTTTCCCCCATCATTTACCATCACAGCGTACGTTGTTTTATTAAGAATCAGTGAGAACTAGAATTTCTAAAATACATTTTTCAATATATACATCTTTTATTCATGTAATAAATTAACTGTGTGGGACAAGTACGTTTTACTATACATTTACTTATACTATTTAAATATTTTGTAGTCGTTGAACAAGTACATTTTAATCTTAAAGTACAGTGAATTTGAATCCGCACATGCGCCTTTGGACAAGGCAGATAAGCACGCGGGAGAGACGGGTGAAGTTTGGGAGGTGCAGCAGGTGGAGTTGTCTCGGGTGTGATGCATGTACTTGTCTGTTTTAAATTTGTACATTTTGGTACTTTGATTCCTGTTTGCGTGATGCAGTAACGTGGTGATTTACAATATATTTAATTTTATTATTCAGATCAAGGAGGAATTCAGGAAAACAACTAGGATTTCCCTGGAGCAGAGCTTCATGTACAGAATTGACCACAAAACTTCTTGGCCTGATGAAGGCCAGGCAGGTGTCGTGGGAACTAAGCTGAGGCCACGTCTGGACAAACTGAGTCAGGTGTGTTTGTTTAAAATTGCGGTCCTTTGTTTGCAGAGAGATGGACCTACTGTCTTTCACATGCACTGTCCCATGCACACTCAAATACAGCATAAATCCTTGCACTTGGTAGCTTCCATGCTTCTTTCTACACATGGCTTTTGCTCTGTACACTGAAAGCAGGGCTGATTTCACATGCATGCTCATGTCTTCTCATCTGGCAGTTCATTGTGTATGAATGATACAGTTCTGACACAATATTCTGTTCATAGAACCAAAGCACTGAGATGAGACATGACGCTGTTATCCGCAGCCTCATACTCTATCTTGGTGAGAAAGAAGAGGAACTTCTTTTAAGGTTATTTTTTAATGACATGGTTTAACGTTTTAATGTGTAATCATTTAAATGTAAGTTAACCCTAAAGTAATAGAGGTAGGCAATTTGAAGAGACGGACAAATGTTTTACTAAAAGTGACTCAGTGTAAAATAGATTTGGCTCAATGTAACAGATTTGAGCTATGTTTAATGGTTGCTGTCAGCACGTGTTAATTCTTCCCTGATAATGAAGTCACTTTGAATAATTAAAGCAACTCTATGTTTATTTTTTTTCTTAAAAGAATTGTCTGCATATTTCTTGTAAATTTTCTGCAGGACAGCCGCATTGATGCCACTCAACACATCCTCAAGATCCTGGTCATCCATGGTGCTGATGGAGAGGATCCAGTTGATGTATTGATTCTCCTTGAAGGCAAGGAGATGTTGCAAGGCTGTGGCAATACTGCTCAAGCTTGCACACTGCTTATGGGTCTCATTTATGCGCTCAACATTGCATACACCCCCCCACTGCGCTACACTTTTGAGGTGTTTCAGAAACCTTTCCTGAACAGCATTAAGTTGTTTTTTGTTTGAATTTTGCAGTTGCACTGTTTGATAGGGCTGTGAGGTTTAAATTGTTTTGGGGGTTGTTTGGTCATGGGATATCCCCATCAATATTTTATGGCTCATCGGGTGGAAAAAAAGATTTTGAAATGCAGTGTATAGTGTAGAATCTCATATTTAGCAGTGATACTTTATTTTATATTTCTGAATGAGTTCATGTTTGTGAATGGAAATTAAATTGTTTTACAGAACAAGCTTAAATGAACAGTCATACTGTACATTCAGACATCAGTGTGTTGCTGATTAATTTCATTCATGCCACGGTTACATTTTTATTACTTTAATGTAATGATCTGTAACTCAACATTTCATTGAACATCATGCACATATTTTTAAATTAACACAAAAGTGCACAAAATGATAAAAAAAAGAACAAATGTTTTAAAATTTAAATTATTTTAGAGAACTATTCTGTGACAGAATGCTGTCCACCAGCTTGTGTGTTCTTAGCGCCGCTAAGGCACGTGACGGCATGACAACAAAACACAACAGAGCGTGGAGGAGCAAAGCCCGCATGAACAATGTCAAAGGAGCAACCTTTGCACTCAGACTAGTGATGGGATAAAAAGTTAATTTTAGTGACTTAGTTCAGTAACTCCCGTTCAGTAAAAAGAACTACTCTTTTTTCGAGTCATTCGTTCATTTAATTATTAATATTAAAACATTTATTTTCAGCCTAAATACAAAAATACTTACGTTTCTCACTCTCTCCCCGTTGCAGCAGAGCTCTAACCACGCCACGCCCCATTTAACTACATATCCATGGTGAACTACAACATGCTTGTTTCTTATGCTAAATCTAGTAGCAGTCCAGGCTACTCATTTACGTTTCTGCCTATGCGCCCCAATCCTAAACCCGTGTAGCTGTCACGTGTCAAGTGAACGGAGAGCGGTGAACTGCTTCTTAGAGGGGAATAGTTCACCGCTCTTGATCCTCAAGTCGTTCATTGGACGGAAGTGTTTTCTGTCCAATCCTGAGCCTGTGTAGCTGCCACGTGTAAATTGAACAACAAAGGGGTGAACTGCTGAACTGGATCTTCGATCGTTTCCCACATGACAGCTCCACAGGCTCAGGATTGGACAGAAATCCTGAGCCTGTGGAGCTGTCGCGTGGGAAAAACGAAACTCATACATTGTGGCGCAATGCGCATGTGCGGCCAAATGAACGACTTACTCAGTCTCTAAGAGGAGTAGTTCATATTAGTTCATAGGAAAGGAGTAGTTCATTGAACTACTTACTCATGAACTACACATCACTACCTGTCACCTTGTTGAAATGAAGCTCATCATGGAGTGTTGCCTGCAGGCAGCATTTGGTGTGAGGTTAAAGAAGGCTGAATACAGTATGTTTAATAATTAACGACATCCCTTTGGAGCTGTGGCTGAAATCTAGCCACAGAGGCCTGCTGTAATATGACTCAACACCAAATGGAGAATAACATTGTGTAATTGTGCATCAAAACACACAGTGTGCTTGGAATTATTTATTGCTCATTGTGCAGTTCTTGTTTCTTTGTCTCTTTTACGGCTTACCCAGGCTTCCTCTGCATCAATCAGCCATTAGTAGCCTTCCTTCAGATTTCTATGGACAAACAACCACACACACACACACACGAAACTGAATCTGCCTGTGATGAGTAATACAAGTGCATTTAATGCCTGTTTGCAATAAACTTGCAGAGAATATGTCCAGACGTATCAAATATATCCATATTAGCAGCTCTTGGTGCCATCCATGCTGGCCTATTAGAATACAGTATTACTTAAAAGGTTTAAAAATGATGTTTTCAAATGTAATGATAAAAGTGTGGCCTGTTATTGTATATAAGTAGTCCTGTTAGTACTAATGCATAGTGTTTTCAGGAAGAACCAAACTAGAGCAAATGCACCAACATCCTTTTTATTAGACTATGTGTAGTGTTTGTTGATAATTCTTGGCTCAAAGAATCTTAGTAAGACCCTGCCTTGTTGTTGTGTTTGTGACCACAAGTTGAAATAACTGTAGAGGCTTTCTGACGAGAGTCAGACGGGTTGTGATGATAGACGGATGAGATATGGCTGTTAGCTGGCTGGATGGCTGGCTAGATGAACATCGTTCAACAATGGAATGGGTCCGTGAATGCGGGCCCCCCATAGTGCTGATTCTCAAAATCCCCCTCGAACAAGCTTTTTTTTTTTTTTCAGTTCCTGCCATTCACACTTTCATTGTGCTGCAGTGAACCATGTCACAAACGCAGCGTACGCCAAGTGCTGCCTTCTGATGGTCACTTCTTCATTTAACATTACATTTTTAAGGCCTGTATACTGCAGCACCTGAAAGTACAGTGGGCAGTTTAGTATTGATAGTTGTTGTGCATTTGTCCCACATTTATTTAATCTTTTACATGCGATTGTGTCAAATGTAAATCCCCATGAAAGGAAGGCTGTTGGCACGTGTGCTCTGTGTTGTGATGCCAGAAAGTGACATTGATGATGACTTGAGGTCAAAATTATTGGGGGGGTTTTGTAATCAGTTGCCACGAAACACAAAGCTTTGGAAAAATTAAATGCATATAATAAAAGAAACACATTTACAATATTTAGTATTCTGTAAAACCCTGCTCTTCTGGGGGACCAGAAAACTAGAACCCATGGGGTTCTGAAATATCTTTGACAAGTTAGATCAATACAGAAAGAGACTATCGCTGTTTTAGCTTTCATCCTGAAAAGAAAAAATAATTCTGGAGATTACAGCATTGTTTAAAACGAAATGCTGCAGTATGCAGATCATCCAAATTAGCTTCAAAAAAATGTATTCTGTGTAACATGAGATTTTTTTTAATCCTAAAACCAACTGAGGCCAAAGAAACTGAAGAACCGTCCTCAACAATGATGTCATCTGCATATAATATACATTTAGTTTTTTTAAGAGAGCTGTGTCATTGATAGAAATGGTAAATTATCTTGCATCCATAATTACACAGTAGCCAATGAGTAAAATTGACCAAAAGGTATTTTGGTGCTTTAAAAGCATTTGCATTCCAGTGAAAAACATAGATGGCATGCAGTTTTCTGCCCATACTACGGGCTGTAAATCACTTGTGTCCAGCTTTCCATGATAACTATTTTACAAACTTCTGTACAGAACAATTATAATCATAGCTGATTGTTGCAATGGGCTGCACTAACCTAACCTTACTAATGCTGCTTTGGAAAGATTGGAAGCACTAGCCAGTCTGACCCCATTCAAACCCTATGCCTTGTGGCTCATGCTTGTAGGCTACAACCACTAGAGAGTGACTGTACAATAACTGTATTGCACTGCATAACACACAAACGTCGTAATTACAAACACGGCTAAATGCTCACCAGTTCAGGGAAAGGGCAGACTACTCATCTCCTCTATTTTTAATAGTGTCAGAATAAAGGCAATTCAGCAGGGGCACACATGACAGCAGCCAGAAGCCGGGCATGGCCATGCAACCAAGGAAAACACGCTGGGTATTTATGGCACAGCATGTATGAAGGTTAAAAAACCTCCACAACACATGCACATAGACTGTTGATGTTGGGGCATTAGGATTAACGGGTGGTTTGAGAACAGTTTATGAAAAAGCAAGTGTAAAATGAGTGTTACTGGGCTTCTACCGTAGTTTCATATGTAGGTCCATGTTCATGTCTATATAAAATGGTCTTTATTGGTGGGAAGTATTGTATATTGTCCATGTAGTGGTAAAGCTTCTTTAGTTCTTTCTTGTGAGCCTTTCAATTAACCATGCACCAGCATCACCACACACACAAAGGAGCAGACATGTAGGCATGCTGACAGTGCTTAAGCTAGCACGTGGTCTTGTGTGCTTTAAAATGGCAAGAACCAGTCCATGGTGGATTAGCCTGATCTGTATGAATATTTCATTCACTGATGTTTTTAATTTGGATTTCTGGCAGTGCCAGAGATTGATGCCGCTACTGTGACTTCCAGCCAAATGCAATTGAAAGCAGAGGCTAAGCTTAGGACTCACTCGCTGCAACAACTATAACGTTTGAGTTGCTTTGTCCACTCTGTGGCAGTTCTGAATGTAAAATTAGTATTGTTTTAAATGGGCTAATGCATTGGAAAGGCCATACTTGTTATTCCTGATTGTTTTCTCATGCCAGTCACAAAGACAAGCAAGTGCTGCTCATTTCACCCTCTAACCTGTGATGTGTCAGTGCTGCACTGCTTCACAGAAGAATCATTGAAGAAGATTGAAAGTGTGACTGTGACACTACTTAAGATTAAGGGCAAACAGATGCCTGGTTTACTTCTAAAATGTCATTCATCTAATAAGATGAGATGACATGGATGTGAGATGTAGGACGGCCATTGTTTACAAACCAGACGTTCCTTCATTGTCCATGGAGATGTAGCTAAATGATAGAAGCTTAGTATGATGTCATGTGAAGTCCTGCTTTTATGTAAAAATGGTGTGATTTGAGTATTAATATGATTACCTGACAGCTGATAAACAGTTCTATATATTTCCTATTAATAGAATGACATAATTAATTTATACTTTAAAAAAAAAAGAAGCAAAAATAACATTCCAGAAATAAGAAAAGAAATCCCTTTTAAATAAAACATGTACTATGTACCATTGAGCTATACAGTGCTGGTGCTCAAAACCTAAGTAAATTGTCTATGTCCATGTGTGGAGAGCATGCATGCCGCTTGAGTGTTTGATGAATATGATGCTACAGGTCAACAAAGGACCTCTGCTGTCCTATTCAGCAGGGCATTCAGACCAGGATCAGCAGCCCGTGGAGGGGCCTCTGATGCACATGTGCCTCTGGCTGCCTCATCTCTGCAAACAGGAAAGGCTCGAACGCCTGGCCCCAACTCTCTGCTGACTCCTCCATTGTATGGGGCCAGTTTGGTGGGGCAGGCTTTGTGCACTGCCTTTTGGTATCTGCCTCCCCACCCGCCAGGCTCATCTGAGTATCACAGCAGGTCGATTTGGGGCAGCACAGAGGTGCCACCTCAGCTTGAACTCATTAAAATGTGTTTAGCTCTTGGCTGCTCTGCTGTCATAATATGTTTTCAGTAAAATATAAAAAATGTGTGTACTTTGAATAGCAGTATCATATTGTGGCTTTTGGTTTTGGAGTTGTATGGCCAGGCTTCTTTGTTTGGCATTACAGGGAGTGGTTGTGTTTGTGTGTGTGTCTACTCCCCTGGTGCATGTTGGCAGTGTGGCTGGCTAATGTTCACAGGCCTAATTCCCTGCAGGCAACTGATTGTGGGCTCTATTTCTCTTTTCCTCTCTCCCTGATTAACGGGTGCAGTGACAAACAGACCAGCTGGGCAAATGGAAGCAGCTCTGGGAGGGGAGGAGGGATGACGAAAGAGAGACAGAAAGAGATGGTAGCACTGCCTGTCATTCAGCTGGCCCTGCCCTGCCCTGCTTTATTACCCGGTGTCAGTCTGCTGTGAGCGCTAGTCTGATGTGTGTCTGGGGCAGAAGCTGGGGTTTAGCCTTGAGGCATTCCTCAGTGCCCCACTTTCACTCTTCCCCTTTTCAGAAGCACTGTTCTTCTGTACAGTCACACTAACGGTATATGTCCCGCTTTCCTATTTTGAGGTTTGAGAAAGTATAGTGCTGACATGTTTTGAAACGGTTGTTCTTCATGTAGGCCATACCTTCTTACCGAGCTTTTGGATATTTCATAACAATACTGAAGACATGCTATCATTGAGTCTTGGTTGACTCCAGTTTTTGTCGAC
This sequence comes from Nannoperca australis, assembly GCA_036023655.1. Classification (NCBI taxonomy): domain Eukaryota; kingdom Metazoa; phylum Chordata; class Actinopteri; order Centrarchiformes; family Percichthyidae; genus Nannoperca; species Nannoperca australis. The sequence continues at coordinate 5,834 of JAVQJD010038171.1, read as the reverse complement.
TTTAGTTTTCGTTGTGTTCACACAGCTCTGCCATGTTGCCCAGTTATTGCAATAACACGCTGATTGTAACAGGAGCACTGATTTCTTTTGTATTCTTATTTTCTTTTTTTTGCCTTGATTGCATTAGTAGGTGTTCACAGACACATTTTTCAAAGGCATAACGGCATATGAAGGATCCGTCACAAATTCTAAATCTTTCATTACATTAATGTGTGTCTTTTGTTATGTATTTGTGGATTAGGCCTTGAGGGGATTTTCTTTCATAGAGCCTCTTTTATGCCCCCTTTTTGTGCCACATCTGTCTGTCTGCCTGCCTGTCGGTGCGTCTGTCTTTTATGAGTAATATTGTTGGAAGTTCCATTGCAGTAGCTTTGGGGCTAACATCTGATGTCTCCGGGAAGGTTTGTGTATGAAAAACATTTGACTCAAAAGGCTCCTTTTATGCCTTTTCGCTTTGCAGAGCAAAGTTAGAGCTCTTTTCTATCTCTGATCTGTACTCTCTCTGCTTTAGGGGAAGAGGCAATTGTACGTCACTCAGACTAGCATGATTGTAGGTGTTGAACCGACCTACTTTGTTTGCTAAATGCTGATACACTGTACAGTTACTTGCTCAGTGGGTGGTTTTGTATGGTTTTTAGAAGGTGTATGTGTGTGGGAGGATGAGTAGAGTAGGTTGTATCATAGTAGGTCAGGGGATTGTTTGTCTGATCCATTGAGGAGTGATTAGCGCGGACACTGAGCCGAACCTCTTCCTACCCACAACAAGGGAGGATTGGCCTCCATTTGCCATTGTCAGACTCTTGTGACCTTAATGGTCCTGTCCGCTTCTAGCCCCCACCCTGGTCGACTCCCAAAGACAGATTGTCATGGACTTAATTGCTGCCAGGCCTGTCCTGGATAGTGTATCCTCTTTGTGGCTCTTGCTTCCATGCCGTGACGTTTTGGTTATTTAAGCTGCGTAGAAATCTTACCACTTAGCTCTTTGTGTTAGCAGAACCACAACACAATAAGTCACATGGTGAAGGCCTGACACACGCACGCACGCACACACGCACACACGCACACACGCACGCTCTCAGTGGGTTAAATGCACTAACCAAGTCCTGGGGTGCCAGTGAGTGGGGAGGTGACAGGTCGGGGGGCAGTTTGGAGACGTTCTGCCTTCTTAATCCTTGCATTTAGTTTCTATTCACAGCCACTTCTTAATCTGCCACTAATAGGATTTGCCAAGCTTTTGTTTTATTTTTTTAATATCTAGAATGTGTGTGACTTGTTCGACTGGGCTTAACAATAAAAAATAATACCTTTTTTTTTGTTTTTTTTTATGCGTTCGAATGATGCACAGTGCCATGGTCTGTTAATTAAAAACTGAAGCCATCAATGAAGTGTAATTTGATGTCAAGTCTATACGTATAAAATAGTAGTAAAAAGTACAATGTGAAAGACTGTTTGTATATTTTACATAGAATATTAATGTTCAGGTAGCTGTTGTACTGCATACTATCAGAATTAGCAATGCATAACTTCAACAATAGACATGCAGTCAACACTGGGGCACTCCATGCAGGGCTCTACACTAACTTTTGTGCACTTCTTATGTGAAAACCAGTGAAAAATCTCCATCTGTCCACAGTAACTACAATAAATATTAGTGTATAATGTATAAGTATAATATTATAACATCAAATATAGTATATTCATTATAATTTCATAAAATAGCACACTATAGGCTATACTATTTCCAGTTGGATAATACATCAATTTAAGAAATACAACCAACATTTGTAGGTTTAGTTTCTTTGTTAAAAGGTCGACATTGTGCAGAGTAAAGTACTAACTTGTCAATAATCCGAACAACTATAACATGTAGACAGTTTGCTGTAGCACGCCAGTCTTGTTTTAAATGTCCCTCCCCATCCAGGCTGTGATTGGCCATGATGTCATTATTCGAAGTTAACCATCAATATGTGCTCCTTTTCTCACCCGCTCTCCCTGCCCTGTCGGTATCCTCCTCCCTCTCTCGCTTTACTCTAAATGCATCACAGACTCAGAATATAGCAGTGTCCGATATATAAATGTGACCTTTGTACTCTAGTACGTCACCAACAAAGATGGTGGGTGAGAATTGATCGATATGCATACAGGTAGACCAAGCAATGTGCCATGCAACAGGGGAGACTATTCCCCTGAGTCTTTTACTACTTTACGAGTTAGTTTTACAGACAGAAGAAGAGATGATGAAGAAAATGTTGCTTTGTTTTGAGACCATGGCGAAGAAATGAATGAATAGGAAACACTGCTAAGCATGACAGGGCTAGTTCAAGTGTTTTTCAATCACACTGTGCGGATAAGGCAGAGGATGAATATACAGCTTTGTTAATATGCGACGTGTTGCCTAGCTGGCCTACTTAATCTCCTCTGGAGTACCACCTCGTTTGTTCCCTGCAATTTCTTCCTTCCATCCTCTCATTGTAGCACATTGTAATCTAAAACAGACTAAAATAAACTCATCATGCATCCATGGTGCAGAGAGATATGACCCAAATGTGAGCTCTGCAGTTTCCATGCATTAAATGAATGAAGTGAACCTTGAACCAAAGGACAGGGTTAAAAATACCTCCTCCAAAACCCCAGCATCTTTCTACCACTGTCCCCTCTTTCTCATTCATCGTCTACATATACGTCAGCCACAGCTGCCAGACACAACAAAAGATAAACGTACAGGTATTAGCAAACTGACTACTCAACCTTGTCTATTAATCTGTTCAATGCTCTTAAACTAATGGCCACAGTTAGTTAATGGGTCTCTCTGGTGGGGGGTTAATCTTAATGTAGATCCCCTATTGGGTGTCAGCGCCTAATACCAAGAACAGGATCTGTCTGGTCATATGGAGTTAGCTGGATAAAAGAATCGTTAATAAATGAAACCATATTACTGATGGAACATGTTTGAGGTGAGATGTATAGCAAATGTATTCACACTAAGTATATATTTATCTGAATGCATGTAGCCTAAACGTATCTGTATAATCTGCATATTTGCGTAAAGTGAGTGATATCAGACTTTTAATGCTTTCCTTGAAGGCGATAGGATATGAGAGTACAATGTTTTTGACACAATAAGATATACTGACTTTCATGTAGTAGTGGTCTGTGCCTGTGCATAGCATCCAATCTAGGCATGTACACACACATTAGTAGTGTACAGGATTTCTTGATCATACATGGATTTGTACCTGCTTTATTGTCACACGTAAACCATTAAAATTAATAAAGGGGGCAAGATGCATTTACTTTTTAAGCATTTACTGGTTTAAGTCGGTTAAATCGGCCATTTGGAGAAAGGGGGTGGGGTTGACCTTCTTGTTTATGAAGTATTGATTTTTGCCATATGAGGGTAACCTTGTTGCTGTGTGTTGATACCAGGATAGGAGGGATGTTGCATGGCTAGCATTGAGTGCAAGGGCGGGCACTGAGAAAATACATCTATTTTATCATTTGGGTTTTTTGACCACAAGTCAGGCTTTAGACTCTAAAGCCTCTAAAGTTTAGAGCAATGTTTTGATGAGCAGATCCTTATTGTAGGCTATATATTCTACCATCATTTGCTCAAGGATGCTCATTCATTCCACAGCAGAGCCAAAGTCGCAGAAGTGGTGTCATTTTTATTACTAGTACAGAATGAGCACCAAACCACAGCTGGATGATACATTGGTATAATATCGGTATTGTGACATTAGCTAGGTATTGTTTGGGGACTTGGTTAAAAGTTTTTTTCCCCGGACAGGCATCTCCAATCTTATTTGACTGTTCAAGCTAAGTCAGGTAACCAGTGAATGTCACTTCCTGTTAAGTTATCATATTCACATTACTAATGATTTCTGTTGCAAACTTTGTTTAGTGGAAATATCTTCTGAAAGCATCAACCGGCATCCTTAAACATTTCTGCATTAATACAATACATATCAATATTTACTTGTTAAATAATTTTTGCCACTTAAAGGTTTTGTGTACGTGCTTGTGTTTATACTGCTGCATGTCTGCTGGGGTTAGCTTGCTTTCTCATATCGTCATTGTAGACTGTAATGAGATTACTGCAGTTGCTTTGGCTTAGTGGAGCAGTTATGTTCAATTGTTGGTTGGCTAACTTAACAACTTCATGACAGTTGCTGAATGTATCTCTAAGTTTTTATCTCTCTGGCAGTTGTACTGTCCAGGCTGCTATTTGCATATGTCATTTGAGCATATAAAACTGGAGTGCAGCTGTGAGGAGAGCAGGGTTGATGTATAATGCAGTGCAGCATCTGGCCCCTGGTGAAATAAAAATAGTCGTTTTTAAATCAAATCTTCCAAATATTAGCTAGAAAACATTTCAAGGGTCAGTCTTGTAAAGCTTCTGGTATCACGCAATGTCATCTCCCTTCTCTGCATGTACTGACTTTGGATGCTTTTGTGTCTCCGTGTCTAAATTGTAGGTTGAATGTGTTTTTCTCCAGCCTGGACACCATGAGCACCATCTCGCCAACGGACTTTGACAGCTTGGAGATCCAGCAGCAGTACAATGACATCAACAACCGCTGGGACCTGGCAGCAGAGACTGACTGGGATAATGAGAACAGTTCAGCACGCCTCTTCGAGCGCTCACGCATTAAAGCTCTCGCAGGTATGCTACACTTCAGGCCCCACCATGTAGATGCTTGCATGTTGTCAACAAAGAATATTGGCCGAAAAATCGTCATCAGCCCTAATAATCCATTATTGGTATTGCTGATAAGTGCTGATACATGCACAAGATGGGGTTATGGTAATGGGTCAAATGTATTTTTGTTTTAACATTTTTACATTGTATTAAATAGTGGATTTAGCTGCTTAGTAATGTCCAAAGCTTTCAGCTGCATAACAACTCTGGTTAAAGGAATTCTTACTATATATATTTAGACAACATTTGGAGACAAAATCACACATTTATTTGCACAAATCTAATTAGGCTCTGTAGACTGAGGAACAAACTTTATTCTTTTCTGTCCCAAAAGGCACGGTTCTCTCTTTATAGGTCAAGACAGAAATACTTCCAAAAGGAGGACAAAGCCAGGCAGCTCTATAGTCAATTCACCAAAGGGCAAAAGCAGTGATGGAATGAGGTGGTTAGATCAGACTTTAGAGATAGGCATGGTGAAAAGGTTTCATCAATGTGGCAACTTTTGAATAAATCCACCATCTAAAATAATGTTAGTCTGTTCTTTCAAGTCCATTCATGTAATGACTATTTTCAAACACGACCATTACATGAATGTACAAAGTGTTTACAGGTATAACATGCAGTACCATGGAGAACCCAGCAGAGGGGAGCAACAGGCAGGCACCAAGAAACACACACACACACACACACACACACACACACACGAGCAGCAAAAACCACATGCTCTGATGATCTTTGAGCACCGCTGTAGTCAAAGCATTTCTGAAAGATAAACCTAATTTCACTTACAAATACAGCCTGGCTCATGTCCTCGTGCCAACAGAAACACACTTTGGGTGTTGCCTGTTTTCTGGTTGTATTTAAAGCATTGTAGTGCATTTAAAGATTCTGTATCGTGCTGTCACATAATCATGGTGGTGAGTGTATGTGTGAGCGCTTCCATGTGAATACCTGTGATACCATCTCCGTTTGACATGTGTGGGCTTGAAGTGCACATTCTTTGACGGGCTTTAGCAGCAATTTCCCCCTAGGCTCCTGCCCACCTTTTTTACAACCTATCCACAAATCAAGACCTTCCGCATCCTGTAAGCTTGTTGCTTACTTATGTCTCTCTCTCTCTCTCTCTCTCTCTCTC
>JAVQJD010038147.1:0-14161 GCA_036023655.1 Nannoperca australis | reverse complement strand
TCTGGTCACCATGGCCGGCTTAAGTTCAATCAGCTGATCCCGGGTGTAAACAAAAGCGGCCATGCAGTTGTTGCGCTCAGCTGACTGCAAGTGAAAGTACCTCCAGAGCGAACAGAAACACCAAAAACCTCCCCACCAGCACATTTGTGGAGGCCACAACACCAACAAGTCAACACCAAACAAAAATCAAAGTTAAAGTTAAAAAAAAGTACAAAGTTAAATAACAAAAAGATTTACAACAGCAAGTAAGACGAGCGGAGCAACTGTATCAGGCAGCACGCACTTATAAGCGCATGCGCACATGTCTTTAAAAAGGCAGTTACTAACAAGTGGCTAAGTGAGGCTACAGAAACTCATCTACTCATTTGTCCACCTTTACAGCCTCGTTGTGCTTATACTTGTGCTCTTGCAAACTGTTCTAACTCAAACGTTCCCAATTTGTAGAAGAGGTGTGTCTAATTACAAGTCAGAAGCTCGGTGGTAGTGATGTCATGCGACTGTGGTGTAGTTAAAAACTTTTGTTTGCCACAGAGCTTATATTTGGCTATAATCCAAAATCCAATGGAACCAGGCCAATGCTAACTTTAAGGTTGGTCTCCAAAAATACCTCATCCCTGCAGCACTCTATAGAAATCAGAAACCAACTGATCAGTAGAGAAGACACCTTACTGGCCTGATCCCAACTTTCACTACATAACACCTGTGGTGTGTTATGTTTCAGTCTGTGTATAATGCCAATTACACACACATACACACACACACACAGTATACTGTACATACATTACCTCTAAAACATGTTCTGTTTGTTGTTCACGGTCCAGTTTCCTGGAGGTTGTGGTGATCAGACCTGAAACAGAAAACAGAAGAGAAGATAATTAAAAAACAGATTAAACACACACACACACACACTGCTGTGCCAGTAAGCCAAATGAGAAAAGTGACATGGTGGGTGTCAGACACGATGGCTGACTTGTTCTAATTACATCGAATGACAGAAGGGTAGAGAAAAAAAAGAAAGAGACACATGCGGTTATTAGTTATTATACATATTTATAATTTCATATTTTAAATATTATCTTTTGTACTGCCCTGAAGGATTAAAAAAGAAGGCTTAAAAGATGGGAGGGAGAGGCGAAGGGAGAGTTACTGAAACAAGCAAAACAATGAAAAGGTCCATGCCTGACATCTAAATACATGTTTAGGATATTACTGGGGTCAATGTCAATTAAAATAAACAGTCCAGCATGTTTGCCATTAAACCCACCATCAGATGATAAGACAGGTGGTGAAATGTGTTTGTATCTCGCTCTATTATTTCTGATAACTGCTGGAACTTAAAGCTGGAGTGAAAAAGAAGAAGGGATTCAGAGTTTGAATAGCAGACATGTGAATTCAAAATATAGGGCAGAGCAACGAAAAACACTGAGATCTGATTTTCTTTCTGATGTTTACAGTTCTAATCATTTTCAGGCAAGGTTCTGATGTGGAATGCTACTCACAGTTCAACATTAAAGGTCACATCTGGAAGGCCACTGTATTAGACTCTGCTTAGAGTATGCTAAAAGCCTAAATGTAATGTAATGTAAATGTTATAGAGTCGATACTGCCAACACATTTAAATAACAAACTGTCCTGTGTAGGCCACAGTGTTTCGGCAGTTTTTGTGGAAGTATTCTAGACATTATAATTGGTCTGTGTAGATTGGTGATCAGTTGGTGATGTGATATCTCTGGTGAGAATTTTGGATGACATTTATTTTGCATTGAATATTTGGACATTGTTCCCAACCGATAAAATGACCCAGTGACCTCTCACAGTACAGACAGACATAGCTGTAGCCACGGTGCTGGTAGGGTTTTAGGTATGGAAGGTTCAGCCCAACATTTTGTTATTGTAGTATGTAATATTAGAACACACATATGGTGGTATTACAGAAGATAAACTAACGGATCTATTGTCAGTTATGTGTTGTGTTAACATTAAACATTTTGGGTTGATGGCGCTGTGCTCAAGATGATAGAAGGTTCTCTGAAAGGTGGGCATAAGAGCCAGGGTCCAATCTGTTTATAATATTGATCAATACTGACACCCAATATACCACTTAGCTGTGGACTGTTAAAGTCATAAATGCAAGCTTAACAATCAGAGAAAATGCTATTGATTAATGAGAACACGGCTGTTGGGTTTTCTGCTACATTAGTCAGGCAGACTGACATGCTAACAAGCCGGGAGCAGCCGACTCCAGTTCCTGCATCTGTAAGTGCCAATTCATTAGCTTTAACAAGGAAGGGAATGTGACGGCACTCAACAACTGCAAAACACACACACACACACACACACACACACACACTAAGTCTATAAACTACTGCCTCTCTGAACGTATCCAGCTGTTATGTCACAGCATCAAAGTCACATTTGACAATACGCAGCCACAACATTACACACACAACATGAACACCCAGCAACAGACACACTAATAGAAACATCAAGACCTTGAGACACACATGCACATTATTACAATAACACACAAACCCAAAACTACACTACAACACACACACACCGAGACACACAGAAATGCAGGTTCTATAATTAGATGCTAAAGAAAAGATCCCAAAACTTGAGTATATTCAGACATAAGTTCTCTCACAACACACATGCACCATCTGTTGTAAAATGCCCACCTGACAGAAACCGCATTATCAAAGACCAACAACATTACTTTATCACAAACACATACACACAGTATTGCATGTTATGAGTGTGTAAGTTACAAATGGTTGTAATGAAGTCTCAGCAGCAGTACTGTCTGCCTTAGCATTTCATTAACTGGAGTCCTGATTAACACTAATTAGGATGAATCACAATAATGAGAACAAATAACTTCAGCAGCAAGTCATCTATCACAAACCAGAGACGTCAGCAGGCAGATTACAGTAAAGACACATGTGGGCAAAATAATACACTTTACATACATTGTCTTAGCTGACATGTCCATGTGTGCACCACATAGGATAGTGAGAGGTTGACATTTCTTAGATTTATTCATGTTATCAACACAAACGAGGCAGGCAGGTAAGACCCATACAAATGTGTCCACGTTGGTTGCCAAGGGTTTAAACTAAAGGTTCAAAGGTTTAAAGCTTTGAGTTAAGAACAATTCATGGTAATCATCCTCAGGGCTCTAATGCCTCAACCGAACTATATTTAGCTTCACTTAAACTTCAGCTTTGTTCACATCATCAGCAACATGTAGGCATGTGTCATGCCTGCTGCTTCATTTTCACAAACAGCTGCATCTGATTCTTTTATCTGTTATACAGATAAATATCTGTTCAATCGGCTCTGCAGATATTTCAGTCCCTGCCTACCGACCTTCTTCATTGTGTTGCTTTGCCAATCACCTGATCCTCTTCCTGCCTGCATACCTGCCCCTCATTATCTTAGACTTCTTGTTGTTTTCTATCACGGTTCGATGCACTTTATGTAAAGCTCTTATTTGGAAGTCGCTTTGGATAAAAGCGTCTGCTAAATGCCTAAATGTAATGTATCCACATATGTAGCATTTAGTCATTTGCCAGATCTTCTATTGTGCATTCATACCGTACATACCACTTTTTATCATGTATCGGCCTGTCTGCTTTTAGTGACCTCACCTGCATGATCCCTTTTGGGCCAATGGAGACTGCTACTTGTTGCTGTCCTGTATCCTGCCCAAGTACATTTTGCCTAACCTAACTGCTACTGCATGTTTAGTCTGCTTGAGTCTGCTTGTGCATGGGTCTAAATTCAGTTTTGTTTCAGATTGCCATATTTCCACAAGCCCCTCAACAATGCATGTCTGTCAGACCAGTTCTGCTGTCTCGGGGCCACTCCTGGTCAGGTGCCATTTAAACAACCAAACCAAAAAGTTCTTTATATAGAGCCACCCCAAAGCGTCCACCAGCTGTCAGTTATGCTTTATTTATAAATGAAATGTGTGCATCCAAATACCAAGCAGGGATAAGGGGGCAACTGTCCCAATGCAGCACCCTAACAATGTGTACTATGAAGCAGGATTTTGCTGAAAAAAATAACAGCCTTTCATTATGAAGAAATCAAGGCTTAATGGGGGTCATTTAGTCAGGAGAGGTAACCCTGCTTAACACCAAGAGCCTGTCTTCCCTACAAAAAGCTTTCATCACGTTAATCCACACAAACACACACCTCCTCGATCCCCTCCACTGTACCCTTGCAGCCAAAAGCTTAATTGCAGCATTAAGATTGGGAATGAGGAATAGGATAAGAGACCCGCGGCAGAAAAAATAAGGGTGGTAATAGATTTGAGAAATATCCCAAAAATGAAAAAAAAAAGGAAGCCAGTCTGAGCAACATAGTGAATGTGTTCCTCCACACCTGCTTTCACTATGAGAATTGCCTTCTACCATTCCTAAATGTTTAACTTTCTACAGAGGTACTCTAATCTGCCACAAGGAGAACGACTCACAGGATATACCTTAATTGGACTGTAGCCAGTCTCCCATTGTAGGAAATAAAATGCAAACCAAACAGAATGAGCTCAATCTTTTATCATAATTGATTTAAATACGGCAGAAAGAGTTTGAATATGTGTTGACTGGCAGCCAAAAGTTTAATTGTTGTTGTGTGATTGGAAATGATACGGGATGAAAAACAGGACAAGAGACCCAAAATTATGGGTAAAGAGGTTCTGACAACTGTGACGGAACCCAAACTTGGATCTCTTGCATGAAAGCCACCACTCCAACCTCAACACCATTAAGCCCAGTTCAGACCAAAGATTCATGATGAGACAAAGCTGTTTTAGAATGTTGTAGGGAAAAGTCACAGTAGTGTGAACTGGACCATCTCAGCTCGACTCAAGCCGGCTGATGTTGCCTGACACTCAGCTGGTCAAGTCACCAGCAGCTGGTTTTAGAACATAAGGCACGTCATCTGTTTTAACAGCCGGTCATCAGCTTGTAGCAAAGGCAGCTGGTCATCTTGACCCTCTTGTCAGACTGGTTTCAAAACATTGCAGACCGGAACAAGTTTCAGCTCATCTCATTGCAAATCTGAACTGGGTTTTACTTTCCAACTTGCTACCTAAATACTATTGTACTACTGCACATTTTAGAGTGGCCTTTTACTGTTGCCAGCCTAAGGCACACCTGTGCAATAATCATGCTGTCTAATCAGCATCTTGATGTGCTACACTCATGACGTGGATGGATTATCTCGGCAAAGAAGAAGTTCTCACTAACACAAATTTAGACAATTTTTATACAATATTTGAAAGAAATAGACCTTTTGTGTACATAGAAAAAGTTTTAGCTCTTTGAGTTTAGTTCATGTAAAATTGGAGCAAAAACAAAAGTGTTGCGTTTATATTTATGTTCAGTGTAAATTGCAGCTGACTAGCAGATGTTGTTGCTTACATGCAGATGTGGTTGCCTAAACACTAAGAGCAGTAATATTTAATGCATGCATTTTTTTCTTCATACAACATCATAAAAAGCAGTAGAACATTCCATTCCATTCTCTTCCGCTTATCCAGTTCCGGGTCGCGGTGGCAGCAGACAAAGTAACATTGCCCACACTTCTCTGTCCTCAGCCAGGGCCTCCAACTTCTCTGGGGGGACCCCGAGGCGTTCCCAGGCCAGCCGAGAGATATAATCTCTCCAACGTGTCCTGGGTCTTCCCAGGGGCCTCCTACCTATTGGACGTGCCTGGAAGGCCTCCCACTGCTGATCAGCTGTCTCCGGTGTTCACTGACATCTTCGACATGCCACGTGCCAGCCTGCTTCAAAACCTCAACCATCATCCCCATCCCCAATAAGCAAAGGATGAACAGGACTTAATGACTACAGACCTGTTGCCTTGGCCTCTGTGGTAATGAAGTCATTTGAGCGCCTTGTGCTCTCCCACCTGAAAGCCATCACTGACCCTCTCCTGGACCCACTGCAGTTCACCTACAGAGCCAACCGGTCTGTGGACGATGCTGTGAACATGGCCCTCCACTTCATCCTCCAGCACCTAGACTCCTCAGGAACCTATATGAGGATCCTGTTTGTGGATTTGAGCTCTGCCTTCAACACCATCATCCCGGCTCTGCTGCAGAACAAGCTCTCTCAGCTGAACGTGCCTGACTCCACCTGCAGGTGGATTACAGACTTCCTGTCGGACAGGAAGCAGCATGTGAAGCTGGGAGTGCATGTCTCTGACTCTCGGACAATCAGCATCAGTTCTCCTCAAGGCTGCGTCCTTTCCCCCCTTCTCTTCTCCCTGTACACCAACAGCTGCACCTCCAGTCATCAATCTGTCGGGCTCCTGAAATCTGAACGTCCCACATCCTCAGTTCAGATTGTATTTACTTTCACATTGCACTCACTTGCACAGCTCTTCTTTTAATTATTATTGTAAATTTTTTACTTAGTGGTTTTATTTAATTCTTTCTGTATATATCTACGCTCTTGTTGGCACCCATGTACCAAAACAAATTCCTTGTATGTGTAAACTTGGCAAATAAATCTGATTCTGATTCTGATACAACTCAAGAACTTATATGATGGGTTACCAAACCTTATTATATTGTGGGAGTCTTCCCTTTCCAAATGTAATGTACTGGTTAGATCACATAGCCACATTTGGAGGTAGGAACCGTTGTTTTTTCCATGAAATGAGAAGTAGTCTTTTGCTGTGATAAGGCAGCAAGAGAGGAACTGTTGTTGGGCTGTTAATGTACAAACTTGGGACTGAAAAAAATGCACCCCATAGTGCACTATTTTCTGTAAATTCATGAAATAATGCAACAAGTTCATAAAAATGCACAATTCCAATTCCCCAGAACGGCTTTGTCCCCCCCCAAAAAAACACCAATTGAAGGACTAAATGCAATAAAAAACCGTGTGGGCGCCTGTAGTAGCAGCAGTGCAACATTCATATGTAGTAAATGAGCTGGTGTTTTTTTTTTATCACACCTTAGCTGCGAAGTGCAGAAGATGCCAGACAGAAGAGATGGGCCGAGGCCACTGACTCTGCTACAGAGGAACAGCTCCAACAGATGACTAAAGAAATGAAGGAGCAGGAGACGCTCATCAAAGGTTACCAGCAGGTTGGGGTTTTTTTTGTGCTTTTATCCTCATGTGACTGTCTGCTGTTCATTTCTAGCTTTCGCTTTAGTCATGATTTCATCCAATCTGTTTTTGTATTACTGTATTTCCAGTCTCTATGACTGTTTAGCCTTTGTGTCAGAAAGTGTGGCTTTGGAGACATTTTCTTACTTTCCTTTAGCATGAAAAGTAACTTTGGCTACAGCCATGATTCAGGTTGTTTCTAGCTGTAGCAACTTATGGTTTGGATGGGCACAAGGAGTGGATGAAAGTGCATCAGCACTTTTTAATATTTGTGCACTGAGCTGCAGTAAAACAAAGGCTCTTGTACAGGAGAATGAGAAGCAGTACATGCAGATGAAGGCTCAGCAGGCCAAGAGTAAAGCCAACGAGGAGGCCATGTTTAATGAAAACCAGAGGCTGCTGAATGAGCTGGCTTTCACAAGGTGGGTTCATTGAAGGTGTGTCTATCAGAGCTCTGAATGCATTATCGCCTATACACATTTTCCAAATATGAGTGTTGGCCTACTTATGAAAGATGTGTTATTACCTTTTGAAAAGCTTTTTATTTTTTTATTTTTTTTATGTTTATATTGTGAATGGTTTGTTTCCATCTTCTCCAGGGAGCAGTTGAAGAAAACCTCTAGGCCTGTGGGAAATGTCTGCTTAATGGATCACACCCAACGCATTGCAGACTTGTTGGCTCAAACAAATACATTTCAGGTAATTACCACAATCACTAAAATACTGTTAGACTTCTGTTTCTGAGTTCTGTTTCAGCCCCGTCACCATACAGACCTGTTTCTGTGTGCAGAGGAACGAGGCCAAGCTGTCTGAAGACATTCACACACTGAAGCAAGAAAAACAGGCTCTGGAGGTAGACCTGCAGCTGATGAAGAAAGAGAGAGACCTAGCTAAAGCTCAGGTCGTGTCAGCCTCAGGTAAAACTGGATACAGCTAGTGGAATAAAAATTCAAAGATAATTGACGGTAACGGTCTTTAGGAGCTTCCTGTATTCTTTTCACATCTAAGACCTTTATACTGGATATGCATCAGTGATTGGTTTTACTGACAGTGTGTGTCCATCCCGAATGTGTCAGGTGACAAGACTTTCGAGATGCGTGTGTTGGAGAATAAGCACAGAGAGGAGGTGGCGGCCCTGACGAAGAAGCTGCAGTGGTTTGCTGAGAACCAGGAGCTGCTGGACCGAGATGCTGGCAGACTGAAGGCTGCTGCAGCTGAGATACACCAACTCAAAGAGCAGGTGAGGCTCTGCTGTCATGGCATTCTATTCATATGCTAATTTGAATTCGAATTTCATTTATCTTCAGTATCTTTGGAGTAAGAGTGACACATTTGACATTTGACAAAAAGAAAATTTGCGTTGAAAACAAAACCTGAACTTGATATTTTTTACATTCTGATTTGTTTTTCAATGACAATGTTCAGATTGTGTCACTCTTTTTTTTTCAGTGTCAGTTTCCTTTTTTACGATGTCTGGTTGGTGTGTGTCCAACCACAAGACACCCACCGTTTTTAGTGTTTCACCACACTCATATTAATCAAAAACATGGATTTTATTTGAAACATCCCACCAATTCAATTCAATTTTATTTATATAGCGCCATATCATAACAAAGTTATCTCACTACAAATGCAGTATGTTGCTCCAGCTTCCCCGTGTCTAATCCCTGTCTCACGTTCAGTCAGTACAGCTGTCTGCACTGGCACCATTACAGCATGCGTTTCACACATAACTGCAGCTCTACTGTTGGTTGCATGCATTGATCTCTGAAAGTCAGATGATTTCCTCTGAGGTGATCAGAAAGAATGAAACAGAACTCTCCACACCTGTGAGAGTTGATTTGTACTTTTATATGTCATGAAAGTTGGACGTGTCCCAGGTTGGAGTGAGCATAGTGTTGCTATGAGTTTTGAATTGTGTCTATAGGACAAAATTAGTACATATTCTCTGGTAAAAGCAGTGTAATACACCTGTATAATTTACTAACTCATAAGAGTGGATTTAGTGTCAACTGTAACAGTGCTGGGTATTTTAGGGTTTGTACTAGGGATGCTAATTTCGATTTTTCAACAAGATAAAAATGAGCTATTTAAAATGGAGTGTCTGTGAACAGTAAGGCTCTTCCAGTTAATTGTACCTCTTGTAGCTCACCAAATCCATCACCGTCATGTCCTTTTCCACCGTAAAGCAAAGTCATTGCTCTGCATGAACATCACAGTCTCTTCTACCTAACACCGACATGATCCAAAAGGAAAATCAATCAGCTGTCTAACCACAGCGTTGGAGGAGGAACTCTTGAGTTCCACCTTATCAACACTGACACAAGCTAATGGCAGCCATGACAGAAGGACACTACCATTGTTTGTACATGAAGTTACATTTGTGATTGACTGTGCAGTTTTGAGATTTGTAAGTCACAAATGTTAATGGATGAACAGTCAGCATTAGTGCACCTGCAGTTCATTGTGAGGCTGCAGCTGCTAAAGGAACGGAGAGCTTGTAGTATCAGCTATGATGTGGGCTCAAAGCCAGGTGCAGTTACATTTTGTGTACTGTGTTTCAGGTAGAAAAACTGAAAATGGATGTGGGCAAAAGAAGCAGTGAGCAGCAGAGAAAGGAGAAAACAGCGGACGCTAAGAGGATGCAGGACCTGGAGCGACAGGTTTCTCACACACACAAACAAGCTAACTAATCAAACTTGTTACCCTCCCTCCAGTTTATGTCTCTTCATTGTTTTAAAGCCTTTCTCTCGTACTAGGTGAAGGAGCTGGAGCAGCTTCTACGACAAAAAAAACCAAACTCCCTGCAAGCTCTGATCTACGCTGCCGCCACGGCCAGCGGTCAAGGGGATGTGGAGGTTGCCCCACCAAGTAGGATCAACGCCCTGCTGGAGCGCAGGATTCAGCGTCTGGAGAATGAGCTGGAGAGTCACGATGAGGAGGCCAAGCGCAGCCTGCGAGCCATGGAACAGCAGTTCCACAGGATCAAGGTGCAACTAAATTCAGCAGTTTGTCATTGTTATAATGTAATAACTGCAAGTATGTGCTAATGCCATTATTACAGCAACATGTAACCTATGCTCAACGAACATGTAGTAACACGACATGCTTATCTCCTGATTCCACACTATCATGATACTTTCATTCTGTGATTCTTAAGTACTGTGATTTGATATTACAATTTAATCCTATTTTTGTTAGCTATTTTAATACTATATAAGAAAAAGTTATGAGTCATACTTCCATAAATACACATCACATGCCAAACATAGAGACTAGCTGGTGAACACAGTGAAGCATTTAGCTGCTAAAGAGCCAGGAGTTGGTGGAGACTAGAAGGGAAGAAGTTCTGCTGCTGTTAGACTAGGTCCATCAGAAAAAATCCTGTAAAAAGGAGAATTTAATATCACATTGATAAGTGCAGACAATAAAGGGGCTGCAACTACCTTCAGCTTCAATTTCCAAATTGATTTGTGAAATGAACAAACAGATAACATTCTATTTCAACATGCGTGTTTGTGTGTGTTGTGTAGCTCCGCTTTGAGCAACAGATCTCAGAACTGGAGCAGCAACTAGAACAGAAACATCAGCTGGAAGCAGCAAACTCAGCGTCTGGGACCGAGCCACAGACGTCACAGGTTCAAACACTGGAGGAAGAGCTGCAGCGTGTGAAGGAAACCCACCAGGAGAAAGAAAAATCACTCCAGGAGCAGATTGAGTCTCTCCAGCAGCAGCTCAAACACAAGGTGGCTGCTACCCAGGTCATTCAAACGCAAAAGCCCTTTCTTGGCTTTATCCTTACTGCTGCTCTAGCATGCTATCACAGGCTGACCTGTGGAGATCAAAGGTGTTTTAATTAAACAACTTTTAGACAAACCTTTTTAAATATTGGACACTGTGTGATTAAGCAAAGCCAAGGATAGAATATGAAATCCTACTTGCCTGCGCAAACCAATGCAAACCCTTCCCCCTACAGGCGCAGCCAAGTCCAGGCCGACACCAGCGTCAAGCCGAGGCAGCGTTTGGTGTCCGGATAGAGCGGCTCAACCAAGAGCTCGCCACCAAGACACGAATCATTCAGGAGCTGAGCCGCACTGTGGAAAGACTGCAGAAGGAGAGGAGGAACATGCTCTCTGTTCCCAACCCACGACCAGAAACCGGTTCTACAGAGACCAAACGACAACCAGGCCCAGCCAAGACCCCCAGTACTGCTGCTGCAGGAGAGCCGTGTGGAGGGGAAGAAACATTTCCAGCTGCTCATTATGAGAAGACTTACCAGCCCACCGTCTTCACAGGTATGGAGGGTGACATTTTGGTAAGCTCAACTTTCCAGCGAAGCCTTGTATTCACTTCAGCTCAACTTCAGAATACATTTTTACTCAAAACATGGACTGTACATTTTGTATCTTACACTGAGACCAAACCTATAATGACCAATCTTCATTCTACATATGGGCATGAGGCACATAAAGAAAGACAGAATGTGGACCTATTCTTTAAGAAATAATGGTAGGTACTGCAACATACAGTAGCACTTGTTATATAGGATGTTAAATGCACATTACCATTTTCTTTTCATACAATATACATGATTTGAAACTGATAGCACACCATACTCATGATTCATGACTTCATGACTGACTAAGGAAATCCCAGTAAAAGGCTCTGAATGGTATAAAAAGGTAATTTTGGTTACTATATAAAGGTTAGTTTGCATCACTGCCCCAGTGTCTGGTATTTATTGATTTCAACAGGGTCAATAAAGGATGAAAGGGCATGATACAAGGGTAATTAGTCATAATGAAGGCATAATGGTTTATTAACACTAAAACCTTTGTGGAAATGTACCTCAACTTCTCAGTGCATGTTAATCTCCAGTGTAGTTCAGGAAGGGCTCCCAAATATGAAACAACTTGAATGGTTTGTCCTAAAGCTAGAAGGTTATAGGCTCTAAAGGTTCTCTCTGAAGTTATAGATGAAGTTGTTGCATCTTTTTGACAGGCAGTCATATCTCAGAAGTCCTGCAGGAGAACGAGGTTCTGAAGCAGCGCCTGGAGCTGCTGGAGCTGCAGAGTGAACAAGACAAGGACGCATTAAAGGCTGACGCTGTACGAGCCGAGAAGGAGCTGTGCAGGTGTGTGTGTATCAGTGTGAACAGATTAATTGACATTTTCTGCAGAGTACTGATGTGATGGAATAACTGTTTACCATTATGTGACAGGCTAAAGGAGGACTCTGCAGAGCAGCTGTCAACTATGAAAGCAGAACACCTCAGGGTGTTGGACCAGCTGCGTGCCAGACATGCCCTGGAACACTCATCCTCAAAGGTTGCTGAACTGGCCAATAAGCTCAACACTCAGGAGGTACTGGCCCACTAACCAACCATTTTTATGTCAACAGGAAGTCCTGAAGTGGTCCTGCTTCTTTAACCTTCACATTGAATTGCAGATAATGGTGAAACATTTGCAAGACCAGCTGAAAGAGCTGCAGGTAGCCAAAGATGAACTGACAATATCCAGGACCCGAGAGGACGCTGTGCAGAAGCAGGTGCTGGTTCAATTCTGACGGCTTTTCTAGTCTGTTAATGTCTTTCAAAGATTGTTTGAAAGATTGTTTTTACTTATTGTTCGTTTTCTCGATATTTTATTTGTGATAATTTTTTTATTATTGATTTTAAGCAAATAATGACCAAATAAAAACTGCAACCCACCCCACCCAGTTGTGAACAAACCGTCCCCATACCTAACACAAAACCTCCACATAGTAAAGTCAGCATTGTCACAGTGGTGCATTCAGATCCACTTTAGGCCATACAGCATTTCTAGAATGCACAAACACAAAAGCATGCTCTACTAAAATAAAATATATGAGGCACCAGATACACTCTGAATAAACACACATCAAATGAAAACATTCTCTGCAACATACTCAAACAGAGGTAGATGTAAGGAAATTATCTTTTTAGCAGCTGTAACACCAGCTAACAATATTCTTTTCTGCCATGTTAGGAGGTCTAAAGCAGAATTATCCTTCAGAATCATTTTGGTTTTGACAACTCAAAACTGAGAACATTTCTCCAAATGCTCCTCAAATTGGGACATCCCCTGTACATATGCAAAAATGGGTGTGATGATGCATGGTGAAATGACACTAAACTTGTCTTCTGGATCAGATGTAGATTAAGAACAGAGCTGATGTCCTGCCCCCACTCCAAGCTAGCTTCTGTTCCATTAGCATTTGTAACTTGAATTATTGTATGATTGTCATCATATGATCGGAACATTAAGTCACTGCTGTCACTTTGTGTTTAGCTGACCACACTGCTGAAGGAGCTGAAGGAAGCTAAAGAAGCTCAGAGTCCAGAGGTGAAACTCCTGTGTAGTCTAGAGAGGAAGATCCTCAACATGGAGCTCAGACACCAGCACAGAGAGACAGAGCTGCAGCAGGTACGCATGATGGCGCAATTGACACCAACCTTCACTGTTTTGCGTGCGTTTGCACGATTTCAATTCTGTTTGATTTATATAGCGCCATATCATATCAAAGTTATGTCAGGGCACTATATGAAGGGCACTATATGAAGAATCATATAGAGCAGGTCGAGACCAACTCTTATATTTACAAAGACCCAACAGTCCCACCATGAGCAAGCAGGAGAGAGAGAGCAGGAGGAAGGAGAACATACAGTTGTATAGTACATAGAGATGTAAAATAATTGATGTGGTAATGGTATTCATTTTTTTTTTCATTTTATTTATTTAACCAGGAAAACCTCATTGAGATTAAGAGTCTCCTTTACAAGAGTGTCCTGACCAAGAAAGCAGCAAACCAAGTTACAAGTCAATAAAATCACCAACTAAATTACAAACATACATCAAAATTCCAAGTTACAAAAGAATATTTATCAAAACTTTTACAACCTGAAGAATCCTCATTTAATGCCCTCAACTTACTTTTAAAAAGGTGTAAGGAGACCGGTTCCCCCAGACATAGTTTATCCTGCAGCAAATTCCAAGCTGTTGGAGCAGCAT
>JAVQJD010038142.1:0-10983 GCA_036023655.1 Nannoperca australis | reverse complement strand
AGGAGAGAGAGGAAGAGCAGTTCCCTCTGCAATACAGTACTGGAATCCCTGAGCTGAACAGCCCCACATCACACTTCCCACACAGCTCTCTCTCTCCCGCTCACTCTCACTCTCACTCTCTCACACACACACACACACACACACACACACACACACACACACACACACACACAGTCACCCATCATTCACAGCAAAAGTTACT
Organism: Nannoperca australis; assembly: GCA_036023655.1. Lineage (NCBI taxonomy): Eukaryota > Metazoa > Chordata > Actinopteri > Centrarchiformes > Percichthyidae > Nannoperca > Nannoperca australis. Next base: position 10,781 of record JAVQJD010038142.1, on the reverse strand, counting down.
GAGTCACATTCACTCAGTCAGTCTTTAATTTCAGTCACCAGAGTTAGAAACCACAATAATGGCGGAGGGGCCTTCAGAAGCTGTTTTCTATTGTTGGCAACACAAGCGGCATAGCTTTGTGGATGGCAATATCAGTCTGTTGGTCCACCACTTTGGTCCAGGTTAAAATGTCCCAACAACCACCAGAAGGATTGCCATTGAACTTTGTCCAGCTATTCATGGTCCTCAGACGATGACTTTAATGATCCATTAACTCTCTCTCTCTCTCTCTCTCATTGGGATGAAGGTTTCAGTTAACACTACTGGTCTGAGTACTTCGCTGGTACTGTGTTCTGCCAGATTATATAGCAGTTATATCATGGTATAAAACTGCGTTCTGAATGCATTCACATGACTGTATGACTCTGATGATGTTATCTTGGCTTGAAATACCTGGCAGAAATACTCAAAATATGCTCTCGCGGGAAGGACTGGATTCTGTTTTGGCCTTTACTAGGCAACAGCTTCTTCAACCTGTTTGGGTAGTGAGGTAACATTTAGCAGAAGGTGCCAACACAAAATTTCTATTTAAAGAAAGTTCTGCCTCAAAATGTGTGTCAGAACACTTAATCTTTGGAAAGTAGTGACAGGTGCTCAGTTTGATAACAGCATGGCTCATGGTATATTCAGGGTTTTTTACTGGCCCCAGTCTCTGCCCGCTGTCTCCTTCTTGTCGCATTTTCATCCATCGTACAACATAGGTAATCCACAACAAGCTGTTTTTGTAAAAAATAACCCATAAAGCAGAGGCTTTTTTAAACCATAAAGGTTGCACTGCATGATCTTGGTTACTCAATGACCACTTAATAGCCATCAAAAGTATCGTTTATTCATATTTTGGGCTGTTGGGCTTTCTAAATGTAAACTGTCGTGGCACTATCTTTGTCAACCTTTCTTCTTTGTTTTAAGAAAACCAACCAGATTTGACTATTCGTACAAACTACTCATTCCTTTTTTATTTCATATAGACTATCAAGCAACGCTTTATTGAACTGCCAGATTTTTGAATGGGATTCAGCGGGACGTTCAGGGTGACAGCCATGTTCACGTAATATAGTAAACAAACCAAGTTAGCCCTCTGTGCTAACAGATTGTATTCAGTTGCTGTGAGCTGTAAACTCACCACTTCTAAGCAGAATGCAGAAGATAACGTTTTCATCGTTATGCACATGTTTCTGCACACTGACTGACAAAAAAAGACGATTGTAGCATATACAGAAACTAATCTAGTCACTTGTCCACCTTTTTAGCTTCGTTGTGTTCATGCTCTTGGTTGTGTTCATGCTCTACACGCTAAGGTGGTGTAGTGGTGTAGTTTGTTTATAGCCTAACATTAGCTTTTTGCTCCTGACGATTGCAGTTGCAAAAGTGGTACATTTGTGACGATTATCTTGCTGATCAAAACCTGTAAGTATCATGAACGTTTGTTTGGCACAGAGCAAATTTTCTGCCAAAAAATAGCTTTTTGCTAACATCCAGGTTACAAAAATACGTCATCCCTGCAGTTCTCTGTTAGCAGAGAAACACATTTCATAGAGCTTCTCATCATTACAAAAGATACTAACCTCTAGATAGAGAAGAAGGATACAGACCTGCCATGACAAACTTGGAATTGGATTACTTACATTTTTCTTTGATTTCTAAGATGATTTATGGTATATATCAAATGACATATGCGTTTCATGTCTTTGTGTTCAGATTGGACTGAGGTGGACTTATAAGGTTTGTCCCTTTCATGTCCTCACAGTTAACCTTATTTTTTTCTTATAGAAAGAGTTCAAATGAAATTGCCTCCCCTGTCACATTATATTGGTGCCTCAATTCTGGGCATGTGTTGATGATTTGATTTAGATTTTAGAGAGATTTTAGAGATTTTTATAACAAATAATAAAAGTATATATATATATATATATCCTGTGCTTAATAAATTCAATATTTTACATTTGTTACAATTCACACGAGTGCTTAAGACACAAATAACTCCATACCTCTCTGGCCCAAAGTCACTTGCAAAATAGACTCCCTCTCTGAGTGTGTTGATGTGTTTGTATGCTCTCTGAGACTATGGGAAGTGGTGTGCAGCCACCATCTACCAGAGTGTACATGTCCAGTCCTGCACAGTGGAGAAGTCATTATCTGTATCTATTCTGAGAGGCAGGATACCCCGTAAGCCACCATGCTGAACAGCAAACTGCAGTAAAGTGTTCAGACAAGCCAAACATAGAGGCTTCACCCGCTGTGCTCTGTCGGCTCCATTGTCTAATCAAGACTGTCTGTAAACAGCGGTGACGACACAGCTCGGCTGCTCACACTGGGCTGAATGTGGCGTTCTTGAATGTGTGCCCAGTCCCCCTACATCCAGGAGCAGGTTGGATGGCAAAGAGCCTCAGCCTTCACAAACTCTGCTATGAGTTTTCAGGGGGTGGTGGCAACAAAGGTTTTTTACTTCATCCCCTTGTTCTTTTTAAGTTTACTCTTCCAGTCGTTCCTGCGGCAAAGCTTTTATAAACTGTTTCAGATGTCCGCACAATTCACAGCAAACAAGCTTTCTCTGCACAAAACCCTCAGGCTGATATTTATTGAGAAACAGCAGAAATTATGATGAACAAGCACGTTACACACACCATGACCGCAGACTGAGATCAGAGGCCTGCAGAGTGCTACAAATGAAATAGCGTTTTGCATGCACCCAGATTATTTCAAATCCAGCACTGTGGCAGATGCTAGCACACATACTGCAACTCCAGTTCCAGGGCTGTATTCACAAAACAATTATAAACAATAATGATTAAAGAAGATCATTAAGGGGGGTGTTGGCCTCAACTAATCTGTCCTGACTCCTAAGTATTTGTGTATGTAGTGGATCTCACTCTGTGTTGTATGAAACATAAGAACTGCAAGTCTTGGGACATTTTATTGCCAAATGTCTTGAGCTGCAACTTTCATTAGGAAGTCAAACATTAACAAGGTTGCTCCTGCATAGATGCTTCCCCCGTGCCTGTAAAACATCATCGGCAAAGTCACTACATGCTCCACACTAGCATCGCGGCTACATGGCAGGTTACCTGGAAAAAAAGACCCACCAAAATATTTGCACACATGAGTTCCGACCACAAACACGCAGGTCCTGTTTGTTGAGTACCTAGCCAAACACTCCAGCTTACTGTATTAGTGATGCTGTCATAAAAATGAGGCTCTCCTCACCACATATCTGTGAAGAGCCACTGCTCTGTAACTTTTCTTTTAACCACACTTCCACTGTGCTTTTATGTCCTTTTAGGTTGATCTACTCTGAGTTGCAATACTCAATACAGGCTCTCTTTGCAGTTTGTGCAAAATTTGCTATAGGTAGTTAGTTAGCTAGCTAGATAAAGTAAGAGTAACCATAGCAACAGTGGACAGAGGAGGTCAATTAAAGAATTGTACATTATTGCCAATCATGCTTGCATGCTGCCACCAGTGTGCAGAGTTGATACAGAACAAAATGTGGTTTGTCAACTTCAGTGTGTTGTGGTGATGTAGTTTGTGGTGAAGTTAGGCCTATTTCAGCAACCCGCCAATAGCGGCTGACCTTTTTTTATTTGCCAGAAGAGATTTGTTGACAATATATCCTGTTCACAATATAACAACAACATACTACTACATGTAATTAACAAAGGATTGCCCCTACTAGCTCCTGAAAAAAGTTTGTGGCAGAACTCCTTAGTAACTGAGACCTACAGTTGCTGCAGATGATGAAACCAATGCTCTCCAGACCCCACTTTCAACAGTTCATTCAAGTGTACATCAAATAATTCCCAAATGCAATAAATGCAGAAATAAAGCTGATGAATGGATTTCCCAGTAAATTGGCACTGCATCAACAACAACGGTTTAGTCAAAGGGGGATGGGGTGGGGGTAAAAATGGTAAATCTTTGTATTTACCAAACATAGATGGTGTTACTACAGAGCTGACAAACAGGTCACCTCCACAGTGGGATTTAGAGGGTTTTATGTAAAGAGTACTGCAGCAGTCTGCAGAGGCTCCCCCCCCATTTCCAGACTTTGCATGTATTATTCATTTGCTTAGACAAAGTAGCTGTTGCTCCTCTCTGATGATGTTTCTGTACAGAGACATAAGTTCCTCTGCTCCAGTTCCTTTTTTAGCTAACTAGCAAAGGGTTGTCTTCACATGTTGGAGTCAAAACAACAGGAGAGCTCCGGGGACTCATTTAATAACAGGGTGTAGTTACAAATTTCTCACCTTCTGTTCATTGTAATAGCTAAAAGCTACATTATAATCCTGCATATAGTTTTATCAACATTAATTCTTTATTTTCATTGATCATTGGTTCCTTAATTCTATCCACTGTATCAATTCTTTCTCAATGAGCGATTTACTCATCCATCAGCTTCTCTCTCTCTCTCTCTCTCTCTCTCTATCATACACACACAGTTTGTCAGAGGACAAATGCTAATGACTTTGGTGATCCATTAACTTTCTATCCAGCACCATCATCAGGTCAGGCAGACTCTGTGTTGTGTTTAATGTCTGATGAATGAGAATACATTCTCCTTACTTTGTGAAGAAATGTAACGTTTGATGACGTCACAGCTATTGTGCGTGTAGTTCTTGTTTCAAAGTGTTTTTGAACTCCCACTGTGCACTACCAGCTGCAGAATGTCAGACTGTAATACAGCCATACGTATCGTTGTGTATCACATATTCGCGGTTAAGCAGGTTTTTAGTGGTAACTAATTGGAAACCTATAGCTGCCTAAATAGCAAAAACACATTGAACAACTGCAACTATTGTATGCTGTTGGACAACCTAAGACACTATGTTCAGTTTCTATAACAACCCTTCTCTACCAGCCAGTGAAGAACTGAAACTGAAGAGTGATATAAACTCTCTCTGGACTCTGTGTAGGCACGTTGAAGTGTGGGCTGACAGGTTACATGATGAATAAGCACCTTTCTGTGGAGGAGGTATTGAGAGATCACTGATGTCACCCAACAATAAGGCAATAGAGTGGACTAGGCTACAGAGATTCTGCTAATTTTAAAGCATTTTCTTGATTTCAACTCAAGATAAGGGCCTCTTTGCTGCAGTGACTGGATGGTTGAATGACTTTAATGTGCTCAATGTCACATTCCTGAGCAGAATCCTTTATGAATTAATTGAGAATATTGTGTTGACAAAAGGGAGACAGAGGCCAATTCAGTATTCTACAGGTACAAAGCCTCTAAAGTGCTGCAAAGCAGGAAGCAGATCTGTCAGGTCACATAATTTTGACAAACAACTGCAAGCTCTTACCTGCTTTCATCTGAGCTGAGCATTGTAGGACACTGTATATCAAATATGTAGACCTAAATTCTCTTTACACATCACTGAGAGCTGAGCAAAGCTGGAGAAGATCCAAATCAAAGACTACAATATCTGGTCTGACAACACAATCCATGTTGATCCTACTGTTAGCTTAATGTAAGCTAATAGACAGTTAGCAAACAACAAATGAGTAAATTCCAGGTAGCACACATACAGTTAGCTATGATAAGGTCAAACAGACTGGAATAAGATGATTATAACAACCTTAAAGCTGTTCAAGGCGAACACTGGATGAGGTTAAGGGCTGTTAAGTAGATATTACAGTTCGCATTGAAAAATATCTACCTTTTAAGTATTTCACAGATCATTTTTACGGATGTCCTAATCACGCTTCCTTGGCACAGATCCCAGTCTGAGCCCTTTAACGTTGGCTGTCTGCTAAAATCGAAGCCAATACTGTACTCAAATCTTCATAGAAGACACAGCTGCCCAGTGCACACGGAAGAACCTGAAAATGAGATATGGTAGAACTTTAATCATCTGTACTATCTACTACTATAATTTGCACTAAAGATGCTCTGTATACACAAAAATATACGCAGCAGCATAAGCTATGAAATGTTGATTAAATATGCACGTCTGATACATTAGATACTAGCTGTAGACTACGTAATGTGGCACACCTTATTTCTGACGAGCCATATCATGCAAATACTGAAGGTCTTGGTTTAAAATAATAAGGCTGATTTATTGAATTATTGAATTAAGCTTGAATGAATTAAGTTTCTTCCCCCACAAATTATCTTTGGTCAAGTACAGGCACCCAACCTGACCACAGCTAAGCTTCATGTTATTCTGCCACCAAGTCCCTCACAGAATAACCAATCATTTGTGACAACTGATATAATAGTTTTTTAAGCGGTGAAAGTGGCGGTCAGCGCCAGCTAAAAAAGAGAAGCGGCTAGCTGAATGTTTTGCTTTTCACTGATAAAAAAGAGAGCATAGTTTCTTGTGAACATATCTGTAACTTGGCAACATACCAGTTTATCAAAAGAATCTTGGATGGGCCCCTTTACTGATCCTTAGATCTGTATTGCCCATCCTGTGGCTGCCCTCCTGTTTAATGCTGCAATGGTCGATTAATCAATTAGTCAATCGACAGAAAACTAACCCGGAATGATTTTCATAATTTATTCATTGTTTCAGACATCTTTTCAAGCAAAACTGTCAAACATTCTCTGCTTTCAGTTCCTTATTTCTGAGGATATATGAATAGCTCAAAGTTAGTAAGACAAAAAAAGACAAAATAAGCTAAATGAAGACATAACTGTGGAAATTACAAATACTTTTTTTTTCACGAAGTGGCTCTAGCATACCTACTGCTACCAACTGTTTGGATTTAACGTGGGCAAATTGTCAAGTCCTTTAAGTAGAATGTTTGTTCAGATGCATTCTGACATGAATTACTCTTGCCTAATGCAACTTTAACTCACCCCCTCTGTGTTTGCACGGAGGGTGCTCCGAAACCAGTCTGAAAATTGCTCCTTTTTATTTCCATCTCAAAAAATACTCTGTCTTTTTAAACGGTCAGTGGTTTTATTGTGAGATAAACCTCCACCGGTGGGTGATGTAAGCCGGGGTTGGCTCACTCCTTGTCTTCAGTCAATGATTGGTCTGGATGGCTGGCTTTTATGAGATGCAGGTGGTTCCACCACTGAGCCAGAGAAATGGCCCCCGAGAAATGGCCCGGCACTAACACTTCACTGAAGCAGAGCTGCCTTCAAAGGGTTAACGGCAACGATGAGTCACCATGCAGTGTTTCTAAGAGACAATGCTCTCAGGTTGACCTCTGGCCCCCGGGGGCGTTTACTGAGCAGGTATAAGCACTACAGAAAAACACCCACCCACCAGGAATTGCTTTTCCAGCGATTTAACTTGAGTTGCTGTTTCTCTCCTGATATTTCACTTTGTTTCCCCCTCGTAGTCAGAAAAGGCATGCTTTTGTTTTTCTCCTATTCAAAGGAAGAGAAGTCTGAACTTTACTGCTCACAAAACTGCAGTTGCTCCTCATCATCAGGTGTTGTGTGAAATTATACCCATGTCAAGTCAATTAAATTTATGTAGCAAATATCAGAAATTACAAATTTGATGCAGGAGGCTTCACAATCTGTACAGCTGCAGAAGACCCCCTCTGCCCTTAGATTTAGTTAAGGAAATACTCCCCACCCCCACCCCCACCCCCACCCCCGGGGGTTGGAAGAAACCTGAGGAAGAAATCTGAGAAAGATCAACAAAGGACAGATCCCTCTCCTACGATGGGCGGACATGCAATAGATGTCCTATTAAAATAGCTAAATAACAGTATGGACAATGAGGATGACAAAATATACACAGACTGTACACCAAGATGAAGAATATGGATCCAGGAGCATGTTGAGCAGCTTCAGGTGTTGCCAAACAGACCTGAGTCACATGACCTTTCCACCATGGAGACCTTGAAGAGGACAGACTACACAAACACACCATTCACCCAGAGAGGAGAAAGAAACAGGCACACAGAGAGGGAGAGAGAGAGAGAACATTTGGATTGAGGCATTGAGAGCCAGGAGAGAGAGAGAGGTCCTTGGATGGCTGATGGTCCAGCACAGAGAAGCCTGAGTAAAAAGAGAGGATAAGGGAGAGAGGAAGATTGAAACTGAGACTGAGGCCAACCTGCTGGAAGGATAACATTCTTAACTGAATGTTAAGACAAAAAATGTTTTACGTTTGGAGCCCATTTACAATTTTGAAAGTCATCAGAAGCACCTTACAGTCTCATCTGACAGGGAGCCAGTGAAGGGAAGCTAAAATTGGTTTGATATGGTCACATTTTCAAATTTTAGTTAAGATTGAATGTCCTTAACTACTAGAATACAGCAGACCTGACAGCAAAATGTTACAATAATAAAGTCTGGTTGCAGCTGAAGTGTGAATAAAGGTCTCTGCCACAGCCAAGGACAGAAAAGAGCTAATTCTATCTATGTGGAAGAAAGCTGTCTTGGTGATTTCTTTAATGTGCTGATCAAAAGAGGGTAGGATCAAATGTAACACCAAGATTCCTGGCTGTCAAAGAGATCACACAGTTGTCAAGACTTACTGTTACTTCAAACTGGTGTCCATGTTGAGCAGGACGAAGGACCAGCATCTCAGTTTTCTCTGAATTTAGGAGAAGGACATTACATGACATCCAGTCTTTCACAGCAGGCCTCCAATTAAGTCATTTGGGAATCATCATCATCCACCTTTACAGGCACATACAGCTGAGCATCATCGGCGTAGCAGCGGATATTGATTTAATGACTACACGGGCTGAAGGTTGCTAAGACACTACTCTTTCTAGTATTTTGGAGAGGAACTGACCGCTAGAGACCGATCAATAGTTATTTAGAGACCCTGGATCGAGATATGTTTCCTTAAGTAAAGCTTTAACCACAGAAGTTCTAAAGCTAGTGGGGACAATGCCACGCATAAGTGACAAAATAACAATATTTAGCATTGTAGGTCCCAGAAATAGCCAGGGATCTTTAAAAAGTTTACACATACAGTAGTACAGTGTAGCTGGTAGGGGGGCAAGGAGGCAGGTGGTTGGTTTAGTTAACACCAACTTAGACAATATTTCAAGAGAGATGGTATCAAAAGAACTGAGACTAACTGGGAACCGTCATGTTGTATGACCGGTTCTACAGAGGTAGCTGGAGATGACAAATGAATTTTGTGTCTAATCGCATCCTCTATTTTAAACGTACTATTTGAGTATGTTTAGCTACAGTGTCAAAAAGAAATATCGAATTGTGTTTATAGTTAAGCAAGAGAAATAGGCTGCTTTGGCAGTGGACAGAGTAACTTTGTACACTCTCATGCCATGCAAGGTAGAAAGCTTCCAGATTTGATGTACGTTCACGTTCCAATCTCCTACAAGCTCCTACACATGAGCTTCCTTTGAAGCTGCTGGTTTGTGCAATCTGCTGGAATGTGGGAGATGTTTGATGTAGGATGACATCAGCCAACGTCTATTGTGTTGAGCTTTCACTTCACTCAGTTAAACAGTTCAGACAGGAGCGTTCTCAAAGGCGGTCTCTGATTGGATCCAAGGGTTATAAAACCTATTATTACTTGGTGTGGTCAGTGAAGTATGCCGTGTCTGCAGGCAAGTAGAAGGAGCTCAGAGGATCTTTGTATTGTATCCACACTTTAAACACACACTATCATATTCATCAAGGTTATGTTATGCTAGTTTATTTTCTTTGCCCTGAATCATAGGCTGTAGAAACACGTGGATGTAGAGTCAATGACATCATCCACAGTTCTTTGAGGTGATGTTTTTGTGCATAGTTTGGGTTTACCCTCTCTGCCACCCTGAATCCAGAAATCCATGTTTTGGTAAGAAGGCTGGCTGGAAAACTGACTGTTGGCTGAGAGTCTTGTCAAACCAATATGCTTAGAATACATTTGAATTTGCCTCAACTTTTTGTGTTGTGCCGATCAATTAATCTATCTTCCATAAAGTTGCTCAGTAAACAGTGGAATATTAAGGTAAACAGCTAATGCTGCAGTGCTACATGGTAAACAAAGTTCTTCTTCACCTGGGCGTCTGCCGGTCTGATCGCCAGCGTGATTGGCTGCTGCAGCGTGACGTCGGGTTGTGTTTCTCCAAAAGTTGATTGTGTTTTTACTTTTTGCCGCAGGTCGCTCTGTTTTTTGCAGCACCACCACAGCCTGAACGCAGTACCTCGGTTCAAATGAATGGGGCGGTGCAATATTATTAAATACTGCGCAGATTTCCATACAGTCTCTCACGGAGGATATCCATACTGTTGCATGGGAAAATGAATAGTTAAATATATAGTTAAATAGTTAGTTAAATAAAATACTTTCTCACAGCCGGACAATTTTGTACCGAAGCACCTGCTGAGTCATTGGCAGCTCCTGTACACTCAGTGCTGTTTGTCCTGTAATTCAAAACAAGGAGTCACGGTCTACCAATCAAATTACAGTACTGACAGCGTAAGTTGGTACCAACATTCACGCAACCTGGTAAACCCTAACGTAGGGGCCACTATCATTGCAGAAATGTAATAGAAATTTTCAGTTTTTCTTTTGTTATTTGATTTGATCAAATTAGTAGACACGGGTGATTTCTTAAAACAATTTTTATTTAATTTTAGTTGGACTTTAATTTGAATTTCTTTAAATCATCACCACAACACCTGTGAAAATAACTGTTGAATGCTTAATGTCTTGTGGAAAAAACTGACTTTGTAGTTTTTTTAATATTATATTGTAACGTTGCGGTGTAGCTAGCGGTGAAAGAATAACGAGGAGGCGAAGTATCTGTCAGCAGCCAACAGCTCAGCCTTTATTTCCTTGCCGCAGCACAGCTACCCCAGGTTGAGG
>JAVQJD010038139.1:0-10624 GCA_036023655.1 Nannoperca australis | reverse complement strand
AAAAAGAACTAACACAAATAAAATACACTTCAATTAAATACTTAAATTATTATAATTTATTTTCCCAAGCCACGCGGAGCCGCAGTATAAGGATGAAAGAGCCGCATGCGGCTCCGGAGACCCGGGTTGCCGACCCCTGGTCTAACCTCTCTCTTCTTTAGTTTAATTAAAGTAGCAAGGTTGAGAGATCCTTGCTACTTCCGGCTGCATGTGATACCATTGTGCATCCATCAATAAAAAACAGAACACTGAACAGAAATGGCATTTACTCAAGGATAGCCAAGGAGAACCTTAACCGTAGAAGATCAATTTTGGCCAAAACTCTGCCTAAGAGCACCTAAACAACCTGATGATTTGTGGAGACATGCTTTTGAGGGGTATAAATGCAAAATGAAACTGTGTGATTATGGTCAAAAGTGACATATTTGGCAAAAATCCAATGTTGTGTAGCTGCAGAATGTCTTAATAACAACGGTCAAGCAAAGTTGTGGGAGAGACACTGTTTTTCTTTTTCTCTGTGTGGATCTAAACACAGTCTAAGAGATGTGGACTCTTGACGGGGTTGCCAAATTGCTCTAAGAAGTAAATCAGGGTTAAATTTATTCCAGCAAGACAATAATCCTTAGGATTAGTAACAAATCTACTAAAAAAGGTTTAGGAAGAAGGCATTGAGTGTTTTCTATTAGCCAAGTCAAAGTCCTGACCTTAATCTAACTGAGATGTGGTGACATGAGTGGCCTGGTCATGCAAGAGAGCCCTCAATCCTTCAACAAGTTCAGTGAAGAGAAGTGGGCAAAAATCCCTGAAGGGAGATCCAAGAAACTGATGAGTAGCTAGGAGACATTTACTCAAAGTGATTGATGATAAATGAGATGCCACATAGTGTTGGCAGGAGTATAGGCTGCATCAGAAGTGGCTGTGTGTTCAGGTGAAATGCTGTGGTGGAGCAGTTTTGGTTTTCACAAGACCTGAATGGATGTTGCATCAAATGCATAAAACACCGGATCTCTTCCAAGAGATTTGAGTAAGTTAAAAACACAGGCTCTCTGATAATTGTGCACATCAATAAAGAAACAGATTGCTCAAACCCAGACAGAACTTCATGGAAAGAAGACATGGAAAGACCACAGCTGACCCTTCACCTTGGAGGCATGTTGAGCGCAAAACAATTTGATCAGCGTGATAAAAGACAGAGATGTTCAAGCATAATCCAAGTTTTCAAGAGTTTTTCAGTGAGCTTTTAAAATGGTTAACACCTTCCTGTCACAATGTGCACAGGGTTTGTACAGATACTGAGAACCTTAAAGAGGAGCACCGTGACCACACAAAGCATTTTTATGTGTTGTTGAAGAGGTTTAGATGCAACAAACAGAGACATTTTGTGCTGCCCCACAGTGGATGTGGGATTTGCAGTTGTGAGACCATGGATTGATTTTTTTATTGTTTGGTTTTATCAATGAAAATCCACCCTGATTTTTCAATTATGGTAATACTGTAAAGCAGCCACAGAAGAGCAGACACACAAACACGTTTTTGATTAACTCAAAATAAATAATTATAATGTATTTAATAACCACTTTAAAACTCATATTCTGTATTCATTAAACATATAAAAGAGCACTAGTACATGATAATTTGCTAACCCCCTCTCCAAACAGCCATTGTCCAATAACAGCTTAGCTACCATAATGAGACACAGTAGGCCTGTAAAGCTTTGGATTTTTCTACATGTTAATGCAGTGTTTTGGAGGGTGATGTCTTTTTTTTTAATGACCTTTCCAAAACTAAAAACACAAGCGCAAAAGTCATCAGGATCAACAGACAGACGGACGTAGCAACTATGTGGGACTGGGCTTATTAAGTCAATTACACAATAAAAGAGGGGGGAACAAAACAGCTGTGGGGTGGGAAGGCAAGATTGAACATCTTTCATCAGGCTACTGGTCATCTATACTTGCCTGTACCACACACACACACACACACACTAACTCTCATATGCAAGGCTTACTTACAGTAGGTCTGAAAAACTCAACAAGGCAAAATACCTCACTTAACAATGCAGCAGACATGAGTTGACAAGAGAATAGAGCAACAAATCAATATTTCAGTAATTAAATATTTACCTTTAGAGTGGCCTAGAAGATTCCACAGGTCTTGTGAGGATGTCGTTGTGAGGAACCTGCGTTTCTTACAGTAGCTTTCCACAGTTGGACCTGCAGCTTCATGTGAGATGCAAACTCAGAAAGGAGACCAAGCGATTGTTCAGAGCTTAGCCCTGATAGAATTTAAGTCTATGTAAATCGTGAAGCCAGAGTGATTGGTAGATCTAAAAGTCAGAATGCTATCATGGCATTTGCAGAGCCGAGGGAACTGACAACCACCCAGTATATGGGTCTGTTCGTAGCTGCTTTTATAAGATGTAAAACTGCAAATGCGGATGTGGGAGTAGCTGTGAGAAATCTCGCCTGCAGTGGCTCAGCTTATGTGTACATGAACTTTTATCACTATTATGACAATTATAATTGAAGTTTTAGTGTATTGAGTGACAACCACTATCTGTAGATTTCGTAAACTCAGATGCATGACAGTGTGCATAACTGTATATGTTCTTGGGAAGAAAATAAAAGTGAAAAATAGGTCTGGAACAACTTGGCGTAAAAGCAGAGGTGAATGATATAGTTAACACTTTTAATGAATGGCTGCTATTTTAGTAATGTTAGTCAAGGCACTGACAAGGTAAGCCTGTAATGTTCCCCAAGGAATGTTGTTAACACATTTAATTGCAGTTAAAAGTTACAGCCAACTTAATATCTGTGAAATTCTATTTTCATTTGCATAGTTGAAGGAGGTTATTTGCCATTATACATTTTAGAGAAACATTTATTCAAATTGATTCCTCTGACTGAACTGTAACAGTTAAATTAGATATATCTTAAAATATTACCTAATCATGACCAAGCCATTTACAAATTTAGAATGTAAACACATGTTCAGCTCAGTCTGTTTTTGTTTATTGTATGGGTGTTTCAACTCTCATATTGCAGGTATCGATAGGTTTAGTTACTGTGTAATTTCTGAGATTTAGTGATTCTGTTACTACAACTCTTTTTATACATTTCATCTTGAGTATCTAAGTAGCTGCATAACTTATTAATATTATGATTATTATTATTATATTTTTTTCCTTACAGGAAGCAGGTTTTTAATTTGAGTTGCTTTTCTTCAAGTAGTTGAATGCCTGCTTATATAATTCTACTTACTGAAGCTTTTGTGCACTTAAGCATGTTCAGAAGGATAGGGATTCTGAGACATAATCAAGGATCAGATTTATGAGATAAATATATATATTATACATACAGTAGGCTATGCGTGCACGCAATCGTGTCTGCAGGCCTGCCTAAGGCTTTTGCATGGTCCACAGCTGAATTCAAAATCAAAGACCAGACACCAACCTCAAACCTTATCCTGAAGGCTCTCTTTGTATTAGTACACCCACACATAGACACACACCCACACACTCCATCCTCCCAGCTCAGAAGCTCTCTCCCCTCTCTGCCAATAGAGTTTTGTCTGCTGTTGCCCATTCACTCATGGATGAAATGAAGTATCCTGTGCTGCATGGATGGATACCTGCCCAAGTTAAACTCAGTCTGACAGGTTCTAATGCCCTGGTCAGTGTACTAAATGAGGTATTGGTACATACCAATATCCTCTCTTGCTACTCCCCATGGCCTTGGCCCCTCTTTCCAGTTATATAATGAGTTCAGGGTCTACTGTAGGAAATTAGGGTTTTAGTTGTAATAAAACAGTACATTTGGTATTATTTGGAATTATTAGTGGCCAGATAAATCTTTCCGTCTGAAAAACTGCGCCGCTAAATGTGGAGCCTCTGTACAGTGGCTGAATGCGTCAAACAGCTTATTGACTTTGGTGTGAAGTCAGATAGCTATATGTGACTTGATTGATCGTGATGGATTACTTGAGGGGTGGCCTGTGGAAATGTAAGTGTAGAGAAGAGCTGAGAACACAGGCAACAGAGCAGATCATTGAGGCAATCGACCGAAAGCTCTGTGGTCAATTTAAATGTAAGAAGCTTAATATGGAGACAAAAGTTTTTTGGGGGGCTAGAAAACCTTGTTCCAAATACTGCTCTCCTTCAGCTTTTATCTATATCAGCCTTTATGCATTCACTCACTCCTCCACTGCCTCCCTCTCTCCTAGGAGAGCTCTGTGGGAGCATGTTTACAATGGTACCATTGCCTCTGACTTGCTGGAAGGAGCACCTCGACAATTCGCTCTGATTGTTCTCAAATTGCCCGGCTGGGAGAATCACCTCTTCTGTTTGATTCTTTAAAGTGCCTCTGATTCCACTGGGACAAGCGTCTCCGACTCTCACAGATTTTTCATTTTTCAAACTCACCCCACACTCCCCGCCCACACTTTAGATTTTTTAGGGTTAGAGAGTATAGTGTGGTGCTAGAATATTGGCTGTGCAGCTGAAAGAAAAACAAAGCAGCGCAGAGAGGAGCAGTTCATTCTGAGGCAACATCCATCTTAGGCTGAATTCATCACACTCGGCTAAAGTCATATTGCTGAGGGAAAAAGAATTTGCTATCATGATGCGTTCTTTCCAATATATTGTAAGGGATGTATTCCCCTTTTTCTATCAAACCAGATCGTATAGCTTGGGCTACTGCACTGTAGTGGAGGATGCATGATTCTGTTCTGTTCCAGTTACTCGACAAAGGCTCAATTACCAGGTCCAACATGTAAATGACTGCCTGAATAACCCCGTAAAAGCTGCAACCACTTACTGTAAACAGTGGAACCTGCTTTTTCATCCTTTAAATGATTTTGTGCTCCAGCAGACATTCACTCTCAACCAGTGAAGTTCCTGTTGTGGCTCAGACAAAATATGAGTATTGTAAAATTGTAACCTGAATGAATTTTTGATTAGAGGTAAAACACTGGAAGTGATTTTAAGTAAATGTCTCAACAACCAACGCCCAACACTCTATAATAAGATGGTGATCATAATTCATGCGACCTGTTTATTTCACTGCAGCGTGATAGATGTGGAAACATTCTGGCACTTTGTGTGTTGGGTGTTAACAGACTTCATGTTTAATAGATCATTTTCATGGCATGCATAAAATGTCAGAATGTCTGCTGTGAAAATGGTCTATTTCAAACATTTGAGATAAAGTGTACTGCATCTGTCTAAACCAAGTTTAGAAGAAGAGATCATAGAGAAATAGACATCTGTCACTGAAACTGAAACCCATAGTCTCCAGATAGGTGATGATAATTGGCACACGCAAATGGATTTGTCACATTCACGTGTCAAAGTATCTCATGTTGTTCAGTCTCAGGAGCTCAGTGAGTGTCTCAGACAGATTCAAACGTCTTTTTCGTCACAGACTTTTCCCATCTGCACGTTATAGTTCAGCTACATTGTGATGGTTGCAAGGTTGTTTTTAGGCTGTGCAGAGTGTCCAGACATTTGTGGTGATGAATGTATGTATCATCAGAGCTGCGTGAGTGTGACAGATCTGCCATTACCTGAGAGTGATAGCTCATATGGAACACCTATAATTACTGGCCTGTCAACCAGACAGCCCCATTGCCTATACCACATCCACACACTTTAATTGAAAAACACCAGCAGATTGGCATGCTGCATTAAACTCCTGCACTGATGTCTGTAAAGCTCTTTTGGAAATATAATATGCCCTGCTTACCTCTCTTTCAGCAGCAGGCCACCATGACAGTAACAGCGTTGGTTGGTAAAGGAAATGAATTCACAGTTAGGTCTCTGAAAACTGAAAATAGAAACTGGGTGCAAGTACAATCACTGGTGCAAACTCAGGGCACAAGCACACATAGGTGTGACCAACAAATGTTTGCAATTTTGGTGACAAGAGAGACGAGTGCTACCCTGGAGCTGTGTGAAACAATGTAGAGTAGAAGCTGGAGGAGGATGAATACATTATGAGTAGGAGAAATACAGTATCGGCACCCTGTTGAGTGGCCTTTAATGATGGCCAGTTACATAAGCTCCTCTCATACCTTTTAAAAGAAGCAGACAGTTTAATGGTCCGGATGTCCATGGTGGATTCTGCATGGATGTATTCAGAGAACTGGATACTGTGTTCACATTCACTCCAATGAAAGTTACTCAATAGAAAAATTGGGTCATAAATGTTCATCAGGATTGCACATTTTTGGGCCCCTAAGAGTATTTGTGGAACTGAGCGGCTGATTCCCTGCACACACGAAAGGCCTGACAATAATATCATAGCATCATAAGAAATCATAAGAGCAATTACTGAATGCATTTGCTGCTCAGTAAATTCTACACAGTTTTACAGCATGTCTCACGTGACCTGCAGTTCAAACTTTGGCCACTCTGCCAGAAGAACCGCACTGCCTGGTTCTGTTTTGAGGAAAGGGGCTTGGGCTTTTCTGAGGAGAAACTCACAGGTGCAGAGTCTCAGGCAGATCCAAAATATTAATATGCAGGACCACAAAAAGGGTAGATATATTTGTTTTTGTGTTGAATTTGTATTTAAGAAGCCACTGAGTGTCATATAAAGATAGTTCCTGTCTGTACGCAATGATGTGGAGGTCTTTTTGAAGATAATTATGCAACATCTGCAGTAATTAGTAGTACAATCATTCTGTTATTACCGCCTGCCTATGATTTTATTGTGTGATCAAATAGGTTGCATCCAGTTATTTAACCATATACGAGTTGACATGCACATAACAATGTTGCTGACTGTATGAAGCTGGTTATTAGCTGTAAACACATTGTACTTTAGGTCGCTTATGTATGCTTTAAAACGTTATTGGGAGTGTGCAAGGTCATGCTCTTTTTGTGATTACATGACTTTTGTGTGTTTTATATTCATTTAAGAGACCTTTTCTTTTGCTCATGGGTACAGCACTGTGTATCTTGATGTTTTGTAACCTGTCTGTGTCCCGTGACATGTTTGTGAGGGTGACTGTGATTAGCACTGGATTTCCACACACATGCATGTCTCTTGTTTGACCTCTGGCCTACCTTTGAACTCATTATCTCTGACAACACAGCTGCATGGGCGTCCTTCCCGGGGTAGGCTTATCACCTGCCACTCCTCGCCTGTCCCCTCATCTCAGACTTAGGATGAGCTCGGCTGTTCCCGTTGCTCCCATTGACCCTTCCCCTGTGAACGAGACAGAGACCTTTTGAAGGATGTCCCTGTCTAATCCCACCACCTCACTCTGCATCGACAGCCTGTGTTTATCAGCCGGCACAGGTTAGGCTGGAGAAGACTCTGCATGAGGGAGAAATAAATAGAGAGGAAAAATCAATGTGAGCTGCATCAATGGACCGTCACACTTTAAGAAACATGTTTATTTAACACAATATCTCTCCAGATTTTGTGTAGTTGTTAAAATCATGTCAAGATTAGTCATCAGTGTCTTTTATTTGGAGGGTTTACAGTAATGTGGGCAGTTCTGTATGTTGCACTGTGCTGTGCAGTGTCAAGCAGGACAATAAATAAGATTTGCAAAATTCAGCTGAGTTCATCAAGGTGCAAAGAAATTGATGTAACTTCATATGATCTTGTCAGCAATAGGCGTAACAACAATTCTAACCAACTGCTTTTCTTTTGTTCTCTCAGTCTTTTTCTCTCTTCCTCTATTAATGTTGCTGAGACTCTGTGCAAAGCACCATGGTGTAGTTCTCTGAGCTTTGATAACCGTGCAGAATTAGACTGAAGCCACTGTCAGTGATGTAAAGCTGCCAGTGTTTGTGTATGGCTCACAAGGCCGCCTTGCCGAGATAAGCCAAGATGCTGCGTCTTCATGATATGCAATCAGATACTGACGGCTATTGGATTTCACTGCTGATAAAAAGCTAACAATTATGGTGGCCCATCCTAGGGGCAATGCCCCGCTCATAGCTAGCGTCCAATCAAAAAGATGTGTAAAAAGTATTGAGTACTAGCCAATCACAGCACAGTAGGGTGGAACTTGCTGCAAAACTGATTTTAGTTTTTTAAATAACGCCACCACTGCTGTTTTGTTATGTAATGTTTTAAAAATGTTTTGTGAATTGATGTTGTGTTTTGCACAGGGCGAAATTTAATGTTACCGTCAAACTCTGTCAAGCTTTATGGGTTAACATATCAACCAATATTCTGCCACGCAGTCTGAAATTATACTAAATTGTAAACTAAAAAAGCAGCAAATTGATAGGGTAATCATATGTAAAATAGCTGTGTGACATAATGGATATGTTCCCAGTGATTTTGAGCTGTTACTGACACATTGAGAAGAGAGGAGCTATCATAAACAGCCAGGACAGGATAGTGTGCTTCTCAAATAACATTTTCAAGAAACGCCCAGAGTTGAAGAGTCCCCCCACTGGGACTGTGTCTTCATGTGGCCATTGGATCTGTATTGATTACATAAAGGAGCTGCTATTCAAACAAAATGTGGTTTGAATACCATCCTTTTTTTTTTGCCTTCGCTGGGCTTGTGGAGGTTTAGTGTTCATGATGTTATTGTAACAGATCAGATAGTTGCAGTTGTTTTCCTTATTAGGTGTAGTTTTGCAGTAATTGCTCACTGCCATTTTCTTGCCAGGGTCTGTTTGCTATTTACCCCTAAGATGTTATTTGCTTGGCAATTGTTTGCCATCATTTTCAGTTTGTGTTGGTGTCTTCATTGATAACATGTGCTTTTCTTTTGTAGAGGAAAAGTCTTAACATATGAAGCTGAAAAAAGGCTGCAGTGTTTGCACTGCTTTACTGTGGGTGAAATACAAACCTGAATATGTTACTAGGATGACATTTTTTACTTTTCATGTCCAACAATAACCCCTTTCTTAGAAATGAAATTGTGAGTTTCCAGTATCAAGCCAGTGTGCTGTTCTTAAGATATATTGTGTAGGTATTGTGTCCCTTACACAATACCTACACGTTAATGGATGATCCAAATGAATGGGTCTGGCCCGGCTTTCTTTTTTAAGGCCTTTCTGATGAATAGCAAGCATGGTTATTCTCTCAGCATGAGGCTCTAATAAGCCCAGGGCCCCAGTCAAGGCCCAAAGGGAAGCTCGATTTAAACCAATCTAAAGGAGCAGGGAGCATGATTTACGATGTAGGACTGACTGCAGTGCTGCTCCTCTCCTGCAGACCCCCTTCTGTAGCCAATCACAGCCAAAACACTCAACACTTCCTGTGGTCTGACTGCGGACCCTATGTGGTACTGCTGCCTGCACTGTTGTCACTGGTTCTAATCTATTTGATTGATTATGAGCCTAATACCCGCATTTTCCCCTGCATTTTGTCTTTAGCTTTCGCTACAAGGAGGAGCTACAAGGAGGAGCTACAAGGCTAAAGACACACTTTACTATTTCCTGTGTTTTTGATGTTTTTTTTCCTTTTTCACCTCTTATATTTGATTATATATTGAGAAATCATGATTACCTGTAAAGGTCAGACTTGGGTAAGCCATGCATGTGATTTGCAGCTGTCACTCAAAGTGATGAATGTCAGAGGCTAGGGCTATACTCTAAATGCGATTCAAGCCCATGTTACATGTATTGAAGTAATGGAGTTGTCCTTGTATGAAACATAGTCTGCTCCTTTTCTCAGAGAGGGATTATTTTCTATCAATAAAGCTAGCAACTACACAACCAAAATTCTAAAAAGTGCCTTTTCTTGTCTGAGTTCCCACATAGAAACAGTATGATTGTGTCACATTAGCTACCCACAGTAGTCATGACCTGTAGAGAAGATGGCACAGTAGAGAGAAGGAGTCATGACCTCTGGCCATACATGCGTGGACAGTGTCTGACTTTTGTTCACTCTGGAGCTGAGCTGTATTGACACATAATGACTTAGCTATTCTGACAGACAGTGAGAGAAGCAGGAGAGAGGCAGTGTTTTATCAGGCCAACATAGGAACTCAGCCACTCACAGTGATAACACAGAAAACACATTCACATCAGACCAACTGCCTCATCCCTGGCCTCCCACTATCTCCTCTCCCATACTTCCTTTGGAGAAAAAAACAGTCAGAAAGAGACAAGTTTGGATTTGCTAGCCTCTGTGTTGGAATGAGGTTGGAAAAAATGCAAGTTTTTGAAGAGAAGGACAGATAAGGTTTGAGGGGTGAAGAGGAGCTTTCTGTCAATTTAAACCCCACCACAAACTGCTTGAGGAGAAATGTTCCCATTAACTTTTTAGCATAGTTAATATAGAGAATAGCATCCCTCAGGTGAATACAAATCCCATTCCAATATTGAATTTTAAAAAGCATCCACAAGTGAGCACGTCAGTGTACCTGGACGTGGGAAGTGGGTTGTCTAGATGAGTGGTTCCCAATCTAGAGGCTGGGCCCCCTCCGAAGGGTCACAAGATACATTTGAGGGATTGAGATGATAATCAGAATCAGAATCAGAAATACTTTATTAATCCCAGAAGAATTGCTTTTTGATACAGTTACACTGCTCAATAAAGTTATTGAAAAAAGAATAATAAACAGTAGAAAATAGAGGGTGTAGAATGTAGAGGGTCCAAATATGTTTGGACCAGGGGCCGGAGCTGCTCCAGGACGAGTCTTTCCA
>JAVQJD010038138.1:0-14549 GCA_036023655.1 Nannoperca australis | reverse complement strand
GCAGGTATATCGCTGCCAATGGCAGAATCAGAAGAGCATTAGATCAAGGAACCAATGATCTTAGTACATTATCAAATACAATACATTCAAACTAGCAATACCATCAAACTAGCAATATCAAATTTAGTAGTGTTTCTGTCACAACTGGCCAGTACTTAATCAATTTCATGACATCAGTATTGGCGGCAATGCTGATCCAGTGTATGTACTCTGTGTCTGTTCACCACATTGCTTGACTACGGCCATTTTAGTTGTGCAGCAAAAGGTTAAAAGACATTGCATAACAAAGTATAGGTGTACATTTCATCCCCCGAAATAGTCAGGTGAAGACATCCTAGAGCAGTTACATTACCACAGTATATTTTGTTGATTAAAATACCAAGAATTATCTTAAATAAATAGCATAACATTGATACTAAAGCACATATTTCAAACACAGGAAACATCCTTTTGTTTTGTTATTTATTGTATTAGTAGGGAAGTACTTATTTTTCAGATCAAATCAAAATGAATCTCAAACTTCCATCATGACTGACAAAGCAATACTTAACTCTTCTAGAGGAACCGATAATACTGCATATCAAATAATGATATTTAGAACGCCATACAGTGACAGTAGTGACATAAAATGATACAAGTTTTAATAATCTAAGTACAAGGCATATCAAAGTCCACGCAGTCAGTGTAACATATTTGCATTGATGACAGCCGAGAATTTTTACAACAATGGATTTCAGTGACAAATCTTTATTTGATCTTCTCAACAAAGATGGTTTTAGCTTGAATCCTTCTCTACGTGTTACAATATGCACTAAGAACAGGAAATAAATGATGTGTGAAGTTTTCAAAAATAAATAATTCAAGACATTTGATACTTTACTATTGTTGGATGTACTTGTGACAATATTTTAAGACTGCATTTGCATTTTCTCTTACATTGTATCTACCTTAACATCACTAGCCCATGTATCAACAGCTTTTGGCACACATGAGGTAGAAAACACCCCATCAACTCAGAGTGATGAGTGTTGTCAAAGAAAGAAAACACTGACAAATTAGCAGAGCTGTGGCGACCAGTCAGAGCTGTCAGCTAAGGCATTAGCATGCTGCTCAGACAAAACTAAATCTGTTGGCTCAGTATGAGACGTGTCGTGGACCTGTCAACCTGCTTTGGGTGTAAATGTGTAGTGTGTAGAGCCAAAGTAGCACAGATGGGCAATGGTTACCTTGGGCAAACAACAAATGAGGATCGAGCAGTGAATACAAACCCACTTTGATACTGTACTGTCACACTTTTTGTTTTGAGTAATCTAACCTAATTTATATCCATGTGAAGTAACAATAAGTCCCTGCTACTTTATGAGAATGTGCGGCTTTTCTTTGTCCTGTCACAGTAAACTGAAAATCTTTAGATGTAGGAGTACTAATGGGGGAAAAGGAGCAACTTGATCACATCACATAGGGCTGTTTTTATTTTTATAGACAGTTTTTACTACTTTGGAGCATTTTACACACCAAATAAATGATTGATAATTAATTGATGTAAAATAAAAGATACATATTTTCTACTTCTTAAAGTCTGTTGAGTACCATGTTTCATAACAATGCTGGCTATATACAGTGATCGATTTCCATTAAACATTTATTATTGACTATATGAACACAGCACACAGAAGAAAAATGGCACAGCTCATTCTAAATAATAATAAAACAGCCTTTATAATACCCAAATTAACCTTTCTATTTGGCCCAGTCTCACCTTCATCCTTGAACAAGTCTGACCTACTTCCAAGTGTTATTTGCTTTGGCCATGGCCTGTTGACTTCTTCATTCAACTTGGGCTGAAAGTGGATGAAGCCTCTGGAGAGCGGTCATTATGGCCTGGGCATGCTTATTGGGGCATACCTCTCCTGGTCCCAAGATGAAAGGTTTGTGTGCAAAGACATGTGAAGGAACTGGGCAGGTGAAACTTGTAGTGTTAAAAAACATCACGCTGCATTACCTCTTCTGACATTACACATCAGACTGCTTAAAATAGCCTACCAGAGCAGCTGCTGACAGTGGTTAATGATGAGATTCTAGGTGTGTTTATGTGTGTGTATATATATATATATATATATATATATATATATATATATATATATTGCTGCATACGCCCACCAGGCCATAAACAGTCACAAACAAAACCTTGTTGTGTCACCTACAACCCATGGCTGGAAATGGCTACACTGTGTGTTTACACTGATCAGAAATGCTTCAACGCATGCACACTTACAGAAAAACGAATTAAATTAAGCAGTGACACCGTATATTCTGCAACATCACGTCATTCCCAAAGCTTCTGAATGACCATGTCTACATTGCAAATGTCAACATATCTGATCTGCACTTTTAAAAAGACTCGACTGGTATTTAAGGGCTACACACTGATCACCCTCATCTGCAGACGGATTTTTAAGAGCACCAGGAAGATTACAAACCTAGTTTAGCCTAGCTGAATAGAAACAACCATAGTCGGCTGAGTTCCAGCAAGTAAGTTCATTCACACCACAGCTGCTTCTAAGCAGAGTATTTTATTTTCATTTATGATTGATCACACTAATGTGGTTGTAGTTAGATTCATTAGTTGCACTTTATTTGCTCCTCAGCTCTTTGTTTAATCAGGCCTGTGTGTATAATTAGCTAGCAGAAATGGGTAAGAAGCAAACTGTACTGCAACATTCCTCACACCTCCCTGTCCAACAGGCATAGACACTGATAATGAGTTTACAGCATTTCCAAGGGGCAGCAACGACCTCGCGCTACATCAGCATGTTTTAGCCTACTTAGTTGGAAGCAGGCTTATCTGAGACCCTTTCGGGCTAGGCATGCCTCCTGAACTTGGCTGCTTCTATTCCTATCCAGACTCCCACAACCGACTTTCCGCCACTTTGCCATCTGATATTCTGTTACAATCTGACAACTTGCTTCACACCCCTCCAGAGAAAATGGTATGGCAGGTTTATCGTTGCCTAGCTAGACTTAGGTCAGGTCCTTTTTGCATGTGAAAATATTCACTTTACAGTCTGTTTCATTTTGTCCAACTGCTGATTTGAGGAAATGTGGCTTGATGGGGCAGAACATGATCACTGAATAGAAGATATATTCTATTACAGACTAATAGCAGTGTTATGATGGCCATAAAACCGCATATTACATAGTATTGCAGAAGTGATATATATCTATATATATATATATATATATATACACATACACACACACACCACATAGAATGTCAAGAAACAGAGATGCACAGAAGGTTGGACATTTGCAAAGTGTGCAAGACATTTTGAAAGAAAGACTCCTGAAGTTAAAGGTTTAAGTTGCTGCACATTTGGCTGCAGCAACTTGTGAACTAAAGTAGGGCTGAAGACAGCTCCCCTTTCCTTTCTTTCTGGCCCCTCTCTTCTGGACAGCAGCCATGTTTTAGACTCATTAACCGCTTGGCCAGGCTAAAGTTGTCTTGTCCTAGTAAGCTGGACAGTACTGCCACCTTCTGTCAGCACTCAGTTTTACAACAGGGAACAGCTAAAAACATGACAGTGATGCACAGTTAGGTACTGGATGGATGTCTTTCTTCATCCTGCTTCCCCAGGTGTTACAGGCCATCCCAGTACTGTTTGGTTGTTGATAAGTCATTTAAAAATTAAAAATATTTAGACTGTGTACCAAATCACGTCACTGGGTGGTACGATAAAACACTTCAAATTCAATACCCCAACTCGTAACTTACATTGTGTTCTTTCATGTAATCACCACACTCTTCTAAGAGGGGGCTACTCATTTCCACAAGGAAAAACAAACTTCACCATCTCCATCTCTGTTCAAAGGACAGTAAGTACATGATTGGAGTCACAGAGATGGTTTGATATCTACCCACAATGAAATAAAACTGACATTAACAGCATCTGTTTGATAAAAAGATTTGGCAAGTCTGGCAACACTTCAATACACTAAGTATTGAGCCCTGTTAAGCCAACTGTCATTCTGATGCCAGGGCCCTAGTCAAGTGAAGTATAGGAATCTTCTTAATGTTTAACCTTTATGTCTTTTAGTGTGGGATGAAGTCAAAGCCCACAAATAAAACCCAGCCAAAATAAATATACTAAAATAATAAACTAAAAGATGTCATGTTAGAGCTTTTCTGTGTTTATAATAGTTTTAGTGAGTCCAAAAGTCCAAGCAGAAGCCTGTACAGTAGCACTGTACCTGTAAATGTCATGTTACGATGTAAATCAGGCTGCTCCTCAGAGGATTTATAGAGGACAGTGATGAAGCTGACAAAAGGAATAAAATGCATTGTATGGGGATGAGATGAATGTATGATTTTTCTCTATAGGCCTACCTATTAAAGCTACGACTAATTAATCTTGTATGGGAATACTTCCAATTTCACATTTCATTCATATAGCACGGCCGCATTTTGTAGCTTGATTCCCACCACAGGTTTTTGGCTTAGTTCTCTGACCTTGGAGCTAGTGGAATTATCCTTCTGTGGGAATAACAGACTTTCTGCAGGGTATTAAATATCATACATTCAGGAAGCAACAGAACTAATGACAATAATATAAAGGGACACCATTTGCACCTAAGATGTTATCAATGGGAAGACACAGTAGCTTGACAGATTATTGATTATAATGGCTTTGCTTTCTGGTCCCCAAAGTGATAACACGTGGTTAAAGAGGCTACCCATTAAAATGTCTATTTTTTTGTATCATTGTGTGTTCATTTAGTTAAAAATACCTTCCTGGGACAACGTGGGCTGATAAAGCGAAGCAGTTCAACATCAAAGTCCAAAACAACAGCGAACTGTCAAAGTAACCCCGCCCCCTCCGAACAGACCCATTCTTTGGGATGTTTTTAAACACACACTGCACACAAACTCTGCCGAACACAAGTAGCGTGTTAAATTAGCCACTTTGTTGCTCCACGTAGTCGTTCAAATCAAAATTACTGTCCTGTGTTTGCGTTTATTAAACTCCTGAGCGGCTGCCCGTGGCGTGGCTATGGCCTACCCAGAAGGCAACCGGTTTAAAACTTCCTCAAAGCTAGCCAAAATGTTCACAACAATGTCATTCAAGGGCACACAAGTGACAGTAGAGTCTCCCGGGAGGAGAAGACCGTATCAACGCTGCTTCACGGAGCTCCAGGTGACATTTTTGACACCGTGGCGCCCTAAAAACTCCGCTGCCCTGCGCCTCGCTGACATTGTCATGCGCAGCTGAAAAGTTATGCAAACTTTTCCCAAACTCACCTTCACCACGACAAGTCGCATTTTCCTCCTCGTCTCTGGTTACTTGCGTGATTATCGACGGCGAATGGTCCATTAGATCCGTCAGTCAAAGACGCTGTTACTGTACACAATTAGTTCGAGGAGTTATGGCAAAACTAATTATTTATATTTTGCCACTCCCTGTCTGCAAAAGCGCATACTGAGCGTAAAAATAAAGAAACACTCTAAACAGCAGAAAAGCCTACAAACAATATATCATATCGGACCAAACTATTCTAAAATGCAAAGGTTAAAAGTGTTAAAAACGTTATTTCTAAAAGTTGTTAGGTTGAAGAAGTTCATCAATTTGACCATGCTAACATGGAACTTGACGGTTTCAAGGAAACCCTATTCTTAAAGCCACAATGCAGGATGTGAAGCTGTTCACTAAACATCAGTGTACGCAGTTTCACTCGTTTACTTATGTTGTTGTTGGAGAAATGTTGTGGGGACATGTCATTATGTTTCTGGTGTTTAATTTGTTACTTTTATTTTGAGAGTGTTTCCGGCGAATATAAGTGCACAAACAAGAATAACCCGCCATGTCTCATACATTTCGAATCGATAGTGAAAATATTTCCGTTTTCTGGCGCATGAATGAGACGTTTCTGGCACGTGGCGTGATTTTATAATTAGTTCATGCACAGCTTTGGCTTGTGACGGGGGCGGCCTTGAAACCGACCGAAAGAAAGAGGAAGTTAGGGGCAGTCTTTAAAGTGCCCACACATAAGATCAAAGTAACTCTTATTTCAAAAAATCTCCTCAAAGATTCCTCCCACATATAAACGAGGGTGATTTTAAAATTATGTTTTTTTATGGTTGCAATTGTTTTTATCTGACCTTTAGTTAGTATCATGAAAATAGTTTTATGGACAAAGAGAAGACTTATACAATCATATTTATACAGGACTAGGCCAGTATTGATTTGACGTTTTATTTTACTAGAAAAAGCATACATTTCCATTAACAAATGGCATTATGATAGGGAATGGGCTAAAGTGGCCTTAGGAAATATATCAAAGTTAAATCAGAAGGGGTCGCATGTTGAAACAAATTTCTGCTACACAAATTATTTTTTCATAATTGTCTCTAACCTGTTTTTTTATGTTTTGAATGTGTTGGTGTGAAATACTGGATAGTTCAGAATCTCAAAATGAATGTGAGAAGAGAACGTTGCTCTTTGGTTTCACTGCCTGCAACTCAGTATATAAAACCTGTGACAACACTTTTATAATGGTGCACCTGAAGCTGTAATTCCTCTGATCACCGCTAGATGATGCTGGCAGCAAAACAATCTCTGACTGTACACCATTCATTCTGTTCAAGTGCACCTTCTCTGTTAAAATCCAAAATGATTTCATAGCTGTGGTTGTCATTTACTCATGCCAGCTCAGCTACACTCAGACCTTTCCATATTTGGGATGGATTTTGAGAATCTAGGACTTATCTGCCAATATCAACCAGGACAAATTAATAATAATTATTTTTATTAATTATTAATAATAAAGACAACAGTATGGGGACTATTTTAAACATGTCTCTCACATGGTCCCTTTTGAGTAACCCTTTCATCTTAATTAAATGTCAAGATGGTTTATATTAATATATCTTTTTCATGATAAATCTCTACTTTTTAACAATTTCTATCAAAAACAAAAAAAGCACTTTGTAGTAGCCTCACAAAAATAAGCTTTACCTTGCTATCAATAATAGATAATAAACAAAACACAAAAAGTATTTGCTTTTTATTATGAGCATGATTGAAGTTATGTACAACTGGGAACACAGCATTAACACAGTATATTGTCCATTGGATTGCACATTAAGAAAACTAAGGCTCATTGCATTAGCATTGGTATAGCTGAAAGGTTGCCTCAGAGGATGTCGACACGAGCAGTGGACTGGTCCGTGCCCAGATTGTTCTCCACGAACACCTCATACTTGCCAGCATCAGACAACTTTGCATTTTTGATGGTCAAGATTGTGTTAATATCTCCAACGTCAAAGAACACTCTGAAAGACAATTGTAGAACTTTGTTATCACTTTCTGTTATATAAACTCTCCCTAGACTAAGGACCACAATCACTTAATTTGACATCTGTGGTTATTGGATGGTGTATGTCTCGGTGGCATTAGTTCAGGGCTGATCAGCAACTGCACAGAGTTACATTTTACTATTTGAATGAATGTACAGTTTACATTTACAATTGTGTTACTGAAAAATGCAATACACAATGCAATTTCTACATGTATACATATTCTTAAAAAAACATTGTTAACATATACATAGAAATAAATACAGCATTCCTCCTAAGGGAACCTCGGAGAGAGCCTACCTGTCGTCTTCTTCAATGTCATCTCCATCTTTGAGCCAGGCAACATCTGGAGGAGGCTCCCCACTTATTTCAGCCTTGAGCACCACTGTCGAGCCTCTCTTGGCCTTAATGTTGTCTGGGCCTTTAGAGACCTTAGCAGGGACTGGGAAAGCATGATGCAAATACTCTGTCAGCCACATGACTGGTAGAAGATTGCAAGTTCTATTGAATATTGCCTCTTAAGATTTAGAAAGTTCTATGGGAGACACTAGTTATCACTAAAAGGAACAGGGTAGAAGGATCCTTGTTGTAAGTCAGCAGCTGGTAAGGTTAGCTTAGCATAAAGATTGCAATCGGGGGGAAACAGCTAGCCTGGCTCTGTTCAATGGTAACCAAAACGCATTTCACTAAATGTTAAACTTCCTTCGATCTTCTTCATTCAATTCTAATTCCTCCAACCATGGCTAAGTGACAAAACATATGTTCATGACCCACTGTTAAGTATATGAACAACAAATGCCAGCTAAAGCTAACAATCTGTACACACCTTCCACTAGAATACAGGCAGATCCACTGGTCTGTCCGAATGGATTTTTAATGTTAACAGTGTATTTTCCCAGATCAGACAGAACCCCATCTCGAACGACAAGCGCCACAAAATCTGGGTCTTCAAAAACATAGCGGTACTTGGGACCATCCTTCAGCTCTTTGCCGTCCTTGTACCAGACGATGAAAGGATCTGGGAAAGCGCTAACTCTGCACTCCAGCTTGGCAGCGCTGCCCTCAACAAGAACCACATCTTTGAGCTCCTGCAGGATCTTGGGAGGGCCTTTCTCCTGCAGCTCTTTACGTGACCTACAAGAAAAACACATTAATATAAGAATTCACCGCACAAACATTTTATATTAAAATGGGTTCAGTATGCTTCAAACAAACTAGTTAGACCTAACAAGTATAAAGGTAAAGGTGTTCTAAATGACATGTCTTTCGAAAATACTTTATACCTTTAACTTATTTATACACATGACAGAAAAAAGCTTGAATATGAATTTAAAATCCTCCATACTTTCTGACCCCCATACAGCTGGCCAATCAATCTGTTCAGTGGGTGTGCTTGTTGGATTATCTGTAAGTTTTCTAAATGGTCCCCTCACTTCCACCGTCCGATAGGTGTGGGGGTGAGAGGGGGTTTCAGATGTTGTGCAACGATTGCACGATTACATGCTTTAAGCTCTGCTCAAAAGCCACTTGAATATCGATGATGCCAACCGACATTGGATATTTTGGTACCTATGGCCGCGATATGAGGCTTGGATCCGAATAGCAGCCTCCTGGACCTGAAGATCGTTGATGTTCAGAGTGCACCCAGGAGGGGGTGCAGCCTTTGCCTTGGACATCTGCAGAGGTCAGCACAGGTTAACACTAGAAGGAACCTGGAATTAGTAAAAAAAATAAAAACGTAGCCAGTGATGCCCATTTTCACAGCAGAAATCTTTACTTGTCATGGAAGGAAAAGCACAGGTGTTACTGATAACAATAATAACATCTGTTCTGTTCAAGTGGCCCACTAAGTCATGAGAGTGTGAAAGTGAGCCAGCACAAACAATAGGACCCTGAAACTGAAACAATCAATTGGAATTCAGCCGTCGTTAATTTTAATATTCATTTTATTAATCATTAAAATGTCTTCTGTGAAAACACCTTATCTACTCTTACCATTGAACCACAAGACCTTATCAACAATTTCTTTAATTTACAATGTAATCCTCGCACTTCTTACCTCGAAGATCCCCTCGAAGCTGCACTCTACTTTAGATCCACTCCACAGTAAGCAAACCTCAATGACTTCATGCTTTATATCAGGAGGTCAGGTCCTCGAGGATCGAGGCAGACAACTCATCACTCACGTTCCTTTTCCTTCTTTGGATATTAGAAAATACTCAGCATGACAAGATTGATTGATGGTGCACAACAAATGTTACAGATACTTTCCCATCCTTATAAAGCCTTCATATAAAATACTCCTGAGAATCCTTGAAGCAGTTAATAGTTTTGTTTGTGGTTGAAATGCGAGTCGTCCCTGGTGAACATACACACATAACCGTTGGCTGTCGGGGTCATGTGGAGAGAGTGGCCTCAGCCTGAACTGAGAACATTCTATGACAGTATCAGAAAATCATGACCCAACTGTGATCTTTTATTAGCTCCTAGCACCAAAGTGAAAATTGAAATTAGTCGTTTTTAAATAAAGCAAATTCAAGAATGCTTCATAGTAAATGTATAACAGTTCTATACGTACCACTTTCACCCACTGTAGAAACACATTACTACATTGTATTCATATATTTCCTTTATTGTTCATAGCCTTAACAGCTGTCATGCCTTTTCCATGCCAGATTCAGAAATGTCACAAAATAAAAAGCAGAAACAAATACAGTCACTCCATAAATAAACACATTGCGAAACACACACAAAGCAGTCACATTCATATAATCAAATTAAAGAATGCGTCATTCGTTTAACAAACTATTTTCTCGGTGGGTCTAATGTCCCTCACGAGGCACTGCAACACATTCCACAAAATACGGCATAGGATTTCAATACAAAATGTGGAGCGTTCAACATCTTTTTTAAAACCCTGTTTGTATTTCATTTAAATGATTAAAGAACATAATATATTGCACAGACGTTTAGAATTTAATGCAAAATTGCATTCTCATGCTGATCTTGCATGTTTTCATTCAGGTTTACAACAACTCCCTCTGTGATTAACTTCTACTCTGCATAGGAAACTGACTGAGACAAAAAGACAAAGAGCTGCAGAAAAAGGGCAGTATTTATCTAGCAATAGCATTAGAATATATAGAACTAGTAAAATAATTTCATAGAATTACCAACAATCAGTCAGTCAATACATAGATTAAAACCACTCATTAGTTTGCTGAATGTATGACGCAGCTTTATGTGATATTGTCATAAAAGACTCATCAGTGTCTGATTGTTTCTATTAAATTAATCAAATCTTTCACAGAAATGTGTGCAAATCTGTACTTGGTATCAATATATGTGACATCAAAACATGTGACATTTGTGCAAATGTTTTACATGCTGGTCTTAAAACTGAATTTGCCCTCATAAGGCAAAGCAAAATGACAGAACCAATACAACTTAGCCATTTAATTACTGTAAAATAATGAGGATAGATCAATGTATCACTGATTTGTTATCAATGTAATGTTAAAGCAAATGTGCTGGAATTGACTTTATGCCTGAGGACAGACTTCTGAAATAAATATTAAGAATGAACCATCCTCAGGAAAAAGGGGATATTACTTAACAATATATTTGGAAACATACTTTACTGTATCTCATTCCAGTAAGCCCTTGAACATGATCATACTGGGGACTTAACCAGAGTGAAACAAATCAAGCAATAGGAGCAATGTATCCTCTCATTTACATTATCTTGATAATGAACAAATACTTAATTTATTCAGAGGTACATAGCTGAAAATATCTCATATATAGAGCAAGGAATATGAACAAGTGTCTCTTTTGTTATCTAATGCATTTTATATTTCCTAAAACTGTACGGATAGTCTCAGATTTTAACATTTATGATTTCATGTCTTTAGAGACTGCAATGTTGCACATGATTTGAATGTATGTTTTGATCACTGTGTAAATTGTCTTGTAAGCTTGTATGAGCTGGAAATCTTTTTGGTTGACAATTAAGGGAATAAATAAATAATTTCTGTAAAATATAATGCTAATTAAAACCCCTTTTAAATGTAACTTTATTTATAAAAAGTTTTGCCAGTTAAAAATTGTAATTTATAAAAATTAAAATAAACCAAACCTATTTTTCAAAGCAGGAGTTGTTAGCAATTAAAAATTACAGCTAAAACAAGAACTAATACAGTCAACAATGTCTTAATAAACATCCTTTCTTAATGGATAGTAGAGGCTATTTTTTATGCTGACTAATGCTAACTGGTTAAGGGCACTTGGAAGCGCCCCAGTATCACCAGTGGGTTTTTAAAGCAATCCAGTTTACCAGGAACCCCTTAAATAATCTTACATTTAATGACTGTCTTCAATCTTAGGCAACATTTTCTATGCACAGTCTAAGAATACATCGACTGACTGACTCAGCAAACTTGTAGACCCCATTCTAGTAACTCAGAGATGAGTGTAAATATCTCTGCACGGCTAATAATCAAACTGGATCCGTAACACTGGGCTGAATGGAAGAGTTGAGTTTACCTGGAAGCCATTGTGGTGGTTGTTAGCTTATATGTGGTGAGGGAACTAGTGCCTGCCAAGCGCCTACACAATGACAGCCCTGCATGGAGCCACTTACGCTATCCATATCATCACTTTGAGCAAAAGATTGTGATCTAATAACAAATTCAAAAAAATAAATTCTGCTTTTGAGAATTAAAGATATATTACGATCCTATTTTGTAACATTAGGGAAGAAATTTTCTAACAGCCCTTGTAGAGAATCCTCTGAACTCAATTTTAACTCAAAACAAAAAATTAACAGGAACTGCTACAATCTTGACAATCATTGAGATGCTACAGCAGTAAAAACAACTCTAGTACTGTAGCGCAAAGAACACTGCTTTGAGAAATATTTAGCATTCTATGCTTTCCTTAATCAATAACACAGAATTGGACATCATAGAATTAACTTTTGAATATGAGACTATAGACTGATATAGTAGAGGTGTTGCAATTGTTTTAGCACTTCTTGTTTTGACATTGTGCTAAGTATTCACTGGTTTGGAATCTTGGGAATAACATGTACTTAAATGAAACAATGTTTTCAACATCAAAACTCTATAACAGCAATTTTAGACCTTTCATGGTGGGTTACTACAATGTATTAATATGTGTCCCTCTAATCTAGTAGAGTTGACAGTAAGAAAGGAAGGCATTTATCCAAAATGTATGCAAAGTTACAAACCTTGAGGTACTAACTTGAAGACAACATCCTGCCTTGTATGAACAAGGTCCACCATATAAAAAAATGCAGTCACTCTAACTTTGTAAGAGTTCCCTTCAGTGTGAAAACGTTCTTTCAGATTCTCTCTCAGAACCAAAAAAGAAAAAGAAGTGACGTCTCTGTGAATCACAGCCACTGCTGGTTTCTTGAGTTGGTTTTTTTTCTGACCAAGTTCAACAACTCAAACCTGAAGGGACCACCCCACCTTATGGCCCAAAGTCTTGTCGGAGGATGGTCCCCCATCAAAGTCTCGCCAACTGGTGTTTGGAAGCCTGTTTTCACTGGGTGACAGGTGTGCTGGGTGAAGATGGCACATTTGGCGTGGCCGGGCTGGTCGGGGTTTGTGGCGAGCTCTGGTAGGACCGCAGGAGAACTTTGTGCTTGGTGGCCACCTCCTCTCGCCTGCGCTGCTGGTCGGCCAAGAATTCCTTGAGACGGGTGGTTGTAAAGGTGAGAGTTTGCCTACGAAGGCGCATCAGGTAGGCATCTTGAAGCCAGGAGTTACTGAAGCAGTCCTTAACGGAGGGACGGGCCCTGTTGAAGACCAGACAGTGAGGATCCAAATATTCAGAGATATTAGAGAGATTTAAAAGAACAAAATGGGCAGAATACAATATTTAGTGAAAAGGGTGATGCCACTAATTGACTAACTGATTGGTTTGTATCGATCTTATTTTGCTGTAAAATTAAGTTTAGGCAGTGACACATGTTCAGCTTACCAAGGATAGCTACAGAGGATCTTTTTAAGAAACAGAGAGGCACTTTGGGACACATTCTGGTAGAGTTTAGAGAGGTCAAACTTTGCCGCCTGGATCCTCGTTTCAGTTTCCTGAGGATCATTCTCAATGAAAGGCGACTTTCCGCTCAACCTGGAAGAAATTAGAGGGAAGTTTTGACATTCACAAAACACATCAACAATGCACACTGAAAGCTAAGATGGTTCAATAGGTCAGTTGTGGATTAAATCAATATTACAAGAGCAGAAAAATGTCCCCACAATGTAAAATTACACTTTCACAAACATTTTAATTGAAATCTGAAATGCAACTGCAGCAGACACATTTTCAATCATGAGCTTTATTTCACATAAAGAACACTGTTACATTTCTACCTAAAGCGGGCTCGCTGAGTGGAAGCTGTGAAAGCAGTACTCACATGATGAAAGTCAGTACGCCCACGCTCCAGATGTCAGCTGGAGGGCCCACAACATCCCCTTTCAACATCTCTGGAGCTGCAAGGAGAAGAAAGGGAAAATGCACAGCTTACATTATTTTACACAGCCTTTTGAAATGTGTGAATGCATTGTTTAGTTTATATTCCTCCTGTGTTTTCATAGCTGGTGTACACCCACTGACAAAACAGTTACATAAACTGTATCAACAGAATAAATCAACAGAGTGGTCTTTCATTAACAATCTTTTTACTTGTTACTGACTTTATTACATTAATTGTTTTTGTGTAATTTTCTTCTGAATAAGTGAGCACTTTTCGCCCATGATTCTATGCACTTTATGTAAAGCTCTTATTTGGAAGTCGCTTTGGATAAAAGCGTCTGCTAAATGCCTAAATGTAATGTAATGTAATGTAAAGAGTGCATAATGCACACTGAAAGGTGCAAAAATACATATTTTTTACTCTCCAAAGACCAAAATGTTTATATTAATATTCTTACACTGTAAAAAGGGATGTGATCGATAAGTCATAGTGACTTCTTTCTTTCATTTACTTCCACTTCACATTGTGATTTATACTCTTTCAACTGAATTTGATGAGTTTTCAGTATTCGAACTCATGATCATAAGTCAGGTCAATGAAAGGTAAAATTCAATGTGTCAAATGAACTTAACACTGTGAGTTGTAATCATGGCTATGTCTAACAGTCTTAAAGAAAGATTAATGATTTATTAA
>JAVQJD010038132.1:0-12322 GCA_036023655.1 Nannoperca australis | reverse complement strand
GTGTGTGTGTGTGTGTGTGTGTGTGTGTGTGTGTGTGTGTGTTAGAAGAGTGCCTTGTGTAACTCTATAAAGCAGCAGTTTTTCTCCTCTGGCTCTAATATAATAAAGAGCTAAGATTGAGCTCTGGAAGATTTTGGGTGTCAGCTAGCAGGATTTTGGGAACTTATTTGATTTTCTTCTTATTAAAACGTATGATTTTCTTTATGCGCGGAGGCCATTTGTAAAAGAAGTTAATCCAAATGAAATTAAATTCTTTCCTCACTTTCAAATTGCAAAGCAGTTCTTCTTTCGGAGCCAAATGAAGGCAGGGGGAAACACGTTGGTGCCTCTCAGAAGTATATTGCTTTTTATTGTGCTGGCTGCTGGTCTGGAAAAGGTACACAGATAAATGTTTATTTGGCTGTAAAGGCCCCTCCTTCACAGTGCAATAACGTGTTGGCAGATAGAATTTAGAGCACCAGTCCAAGCTCAGTTTGTTCAGTTGTTTAAAAAGCAGTGGATTTTGCCTCGAGGAAATGTGCTCCTTATTGTGTTGAGGATCCAGTTTGGGTATTGCCACACTTGTATCTGTTGTGTCAACACTATATGACTGTCTCTGCTACACAGTATATTATACTGTGTGCATGATAATAGAATAAAGCCCAGATATCAGCATTGTGAAGCATTACTGTACATGTTAAACACTGTATCAAAATCCAACATTTACACTTGGGTTACTTACCTGTGAGGATTGATTT
The DNA here is from genome assembly GCA_036023655.1 of Nannoperca australis. Classification (NCBI taxonomy): domain Eukaryota; kingdom Metazoa; phylum Chordata; class Actinopteri; order Centrarchiformes; family Percichthyidae; genus Nannoperca; species Nannoperca australis. Next base: position 11,585 of record JAVQJD010038132.1, on the reverse strand, counting down.
AAAGGTGTTTCTAAAAGTAGTGGTCTCGAATGATTCCTTAAAGGCTCAGTTAACTCAAATTACAGCACACTATTTATTCAGTGGTAAATAGTTCCTCTGAGAACTGCTAACAGCAGGACTGTGGATTTATTCAGAGAACCAGGAGGCTCTTTCTGCTAAGACATGTTGAACAGATAAAATTTACCTCCATTGTATTTGTGTAAAGGCAGAAATCTGACAGATATCTTAAAACCAAATATCTACCATATCTGCACAGTTAGATGCCACTAGAAGTAAGTGAGAAAATGTTAGTTCACTGTTAGTTCTCTTCCACCAAGGCTGTTCCAGGGTCGGTTCGCAGCCGGTGCTTAATCTCAAACCAGTTCTGTGCGTTTTGGACGCCAAAGAACAGGCAGCTCTCGGTCAGGAAACTGGTTCCAGAGGCACCAACAATGGTCTGGAACCAAGACCTGCATACTTCAGGGTCTGGGGCTGCTACTAATTTCCAACATCATGTTATATCTGTAACATCAATGGGAGTGCTTGGGTAATGTTAGCTGACCAACAGCTAGCTAGCTAGTCAGCTAGTGTAGCTTTGGTAACGTTAGCATGCTATTTTCTAGCATTGCCACTGGCTCACCTACCACCACTTAGCACTGTTGTCGTGTTTTTATTGTTGTTGTTTATAGAGTTGTCTGCCAAAAAAGTTAACATTTAATTCAGAGGGTTGTTAATGGATTTATTCAAGCATTTACTTACAAAAGTAATTTTAACCAAAATTACTGGGTTTATTGTTACTGGTTTATGTTTTACTAAGTAACTTTTGAAAGAGGAAATAATTCAACCTTCATCTTAAATATGTAACAAAACAATCCCCTGCTCATATCAGTACATTCAAGGGTTCTGCAGTTTTGGGCCTCACTTGCTCTGATATAACCTTTGTCTTATGGTGGCTAAGGTTAGCTATGTTAGCTAACTTATGCTTGGGTAGCTGTTACACTACGTTTTAGCACGTAAAAGATAAATGTTTATCAGAATAGTAAAACAAAGTAAACAGAGCGTACTTCAATAGGAGACATGCTTGTTTCCTGTTTTTCTACTCACTCTCAGTCAGATCACCTAATAATGATGTATTTAAAGGAACTGACTCAAGAGAATCTTGGGAAATAAAGAGAATAATCCTGTAATTATTATTATCCTGCCATTGCCACCAGTAGCTGTTCAGAAGTTGAATACTTTAAAGTCTAAGTTTTAGCGACTATGTAAAGATTCACACATTTTAGGATTTGGCTTCCCCTATTGGTAGTAGCTGAAAAGACAGCATTGTACAATACAGTAATCCCACAACACATACACTGCTGCAATTTTCAGTGAGACTCTCTTTCTACAAATGAAATTCATGCCTTTCAGATGCTGTAATTACATACAAAAATGTGGCTTTGAACACTTTTTACAAAGGCCATACCTGATTCAACCAATGAAACAATTAGTGGTTTGTGAATGTCAGTTACTTGTTGTTGATATTTTGGTATATATACAGTTGAGATGTGATTATGTAAATGTAACTCTTCCTCTCTTTCTGTTTCCAGCATCAAGTTACTGGCAGTGCAAGACCTGCTGGAGCGGGAGGCTCTTGATAAGGTAAAGTGGCTCCAGGCCCCACTGGTCTCTGCCAGGTTCCCACTGGTTAATTGGGAGCACTGCTACTGTACGTTTTTGTTTTGTTTATTTAAATGAATCCACATCAGCTAGTCTTCCTGGAGCCCACACCTGACATACAATACTTAACACATTACAAGATTAACAAGAAATGCATTAATATACATAAAATTACATCAATGTACAATTAAAACCAGGAAACTTACTAATGTTTACTTTTAGTTAGGATATTAATTAAAGGTCAATATATAGATGATATTTGAAAACAAATATATATAAATCATATGAAACAAACATATGTATATTGGAAATTAACACAGAGTTATACCACCTACTGCATCTGCATGCCAATAAATGCCTCTGCATGTTCTTTTTAAAAGTTGATTTATTTTGTATTAGCCGGATATTAAAAGGTAAATTATTCCAATTTATGAGGGCTTTGTAAATTACTGTAAATGGTTTTTCAACAAATTAATCCTTGATCTGGATATCATAATAGGAAATAAGAAAAAAGGAAAATATGGTGTTGTGGTTATGTGGGTTATTATAGAAAACGATTTGGCCAAATAAAAACTCTTTGACTTAATGGTACGGCTGAAAAATGTTTAGAGTTCTAATAAATCTGTCCAGAACCAGTGTAGCAGTCCTATTTTGTGTAACTTTTAATTGAGCTAGGTTTGTTTTAGATGCAGAAGAAATACTGTTAATCAATATTCTAAGTGGCACAAAATGAATGATTGAGAAACTTGACCCAGAGTGTGTAATTGTACATAAGGAGAACACTTTCTTGTGACTGCAATGGCTCGACCCATTTTACTAGCAACTGTATTAATATGCTTGGTCCATGAAAAGTGAGTGACAAGGACCAGGACCAGCAATTTAGCTTTGTTCACTTGTTGTATGGGTTCACCAGATATGGATAGCTCCAGTTTTTGCTTAGGAACCAATTTGTATTCTTTTGTATTATTTGTATTATTGTTTAATTTGTATCGTGACCCAAAGACGAAACCTTTGTTTTAGTACAATCATATACTATGTTCAATTCGCTAGACAAAACGAATGATTTAATTCATAGCTTGTGTTTGCTGCATAATATACTGTGGAATCATCAGCATACATCTGCATTATTCACAGCAGAGGGCAAGTCATTAATACAAATTGAAAACGGGAGTGGTCCCAGACAGCTTCCTTGAGGTATACCACATATTAAACTTTATTAAACTTTTAACACATATTTACAATTTGATAGACTGCTATTGTAAAAGATCCTCTAGAGGAAAGATAACTTCAACAATGTAGATGACCTGAAACATTTTAGCTTTTCTATTAAAATACCATGATCAGTGACATCAAATGCGGCACTGAAATCTAACATAACCACTCCCGCTATTTTTGAGTTGTCAATCTCCCTTAATCATCAGTCATGTGTGTAAGTGCTATACAAGTTGAGTAACCCTTTCTGCATGCATGTTGATATTTGGTAATCAAGTTGTTATTGTTAAAATAGTCTTGGATCTGAACATCAATAATCTTTTCCATAACCTTGCTAAGCGCAGGAAGATCTGGGTCTGCTATTAGGCCCACTGACAGGTAACTTATTATTCTTAAGTAATAAAATGATTTGTCCCTCCTTCCACAGTCTAGGATACACCCCACATAGCAGACATCTATTCAATATGTGTCTTAAAGGACCTGCAATATAATCAGCAGCGAGGTTAAGCACCTTGCTGTCAAGATTATCAGTGCCTGCACTGCCATATTGAGGAAGAGTTTTCAACAATATCTTAACATCTATAGCCTCTACACAGTTGAATTGGAACATACCATTTTTACCATCCATTATATCATTACTTATCAGTTCACAAGGGTTAGAATTCTGTGTTGAATTCTGCCTTGATTTCCAGCATTGAAAAGATGCACTCAAAATGCACTCAAAAACTGTGTGTGTGTGTGTGTGTGTGTGTGTGTCCTGAGTGTAAATGTATTCTATTTCTAGGCTCACTATTTGAACTGTTAGCTCTCTCCTATGCTTTCATTACTATAAATATGACAGTGGTTTCTATGGGCTGGAGTGTAATCTATTCAGCAGTCAGTCATCAGGATACATTGGATTCATCTTTGATTCACAGTCTTTTAAAAAGAAATTGATTATATAATTTAGCAAAAAGATGCTGGCACATTTTGTCTGACAGCTGGGAGTTCTGACGGCCAGATTTCTCACAAGACACATTACACATAAACATAAATCATTACGGTAGCATCAGAGGTTTGCACTATGCCTTCTAGTTCACCATGCCAAACCTGTTTACTCCATTACTTGCACTGATCAAATAAGACAAAAATATGAAATATTCAACAGTAAACACACTTAAGATTCTTTTGCACATATTTACTGCATACTTGGAGCAAGAGCTGCCTTGAAATACTAAGTTATTACATCATAACATGACATTATACTCTGCTAATCTGGTGGGTCAGTGTTGAAAATTTCAGTATTAAATCTTGGTAAATGTTAAATCCTAGTTTTAATGTTAAACCTTAAAGGAAAAAACTGTTTTAAAACAACCAGGTTTTATTGTGACAGTTCTGGCTGATATAACTTACTCATTCCCAGTGATAGTGGTTTTACTGGAGTGTCCTATGAGATCAAGAACATTGGAGCCTCAGAAGGACTAGTCGGGCTTTTGGGGAAATGTGCTTATTCACTCTCTTTCTGAGAGTGTGATAAAAAGATTGATATCAGTCTCATGTTTCTGTGTTACTGTAAGTCTGGAGCTGGAGGATTCGAGTTAACCTAGCTTAGCATAAAGACTGGAAGCAGAGCGAAACAGCTGGACTGGTTATGTCCAGACTTCACAAGAACATCTACCAACACCTCTAACATTCACTAATTAACATGTCGGATCTCATTTGTTTAATCTGCACATAAACCGCGAAGTAAAAGTGACAACTTCTGGTTTTAGAGGAAGTTAAGCATAACTGCCCGACATGCCTTCTTCTGTGCAGCATGTTGCCAGACACAGTGAGCACAGGGTTTGTCCAGTTGGTACCAAACCTGGCAACCTCACTGTGAAAACAAGAGTCTGGGGAATCACTGTGCCCGACCTACAAATTGTTCCTGCACATACAAAAAAATAAAATTTTGACATTCATGCTTACAGTATGAACATGTGTAACAAACAAAACATGATAATTGGGTGGATTTAAAGGTGTTGCTTCCCATCTTTATGCTAAGCTAGGCTGACCCGCAAGCCGGAAACATGCTAGCACTAATTGATTACAATACAGTAGCTTTCCAAGCTTCTTACTATTTTCTTGGTACTGTGACATTTACTCCGTCTAGACAGCTAGGTTGCTAGCTAGCTACTAACTGTCAGTCACCAACTTTGTTAACTCGACTGCTAATGAGGCAATAAATTCACAAAATGTATTCAAAATACATATTTTTTTGCCATCAGCTTCTGTCTCGTAACTATCTACAAACTACCTCTTTTGTGAAGCAGTTTGTAGCTCTGACAGTGAAGGTTAAGTAAAAGAGGATAATGCAATGTATTAAATGCTGGTGTGAACGAACCTGTCAGTGTATCCATAAAATGTCAGAGTTCAGTCTGCTCTGAGCAGTATGATGTGTTTCTGTTCCACCTACACACTTTTTTGAACGTGTGAAATGTTACTTTCAGCACTGGCTACCAGATAGTTCCGTGGCACAGAAATCAGAGCTCTGTGGAAAGGGAAGTAGGTCTGAAGCAGTATGTTGGACAGAGAGAGAGAGGTGGTGGGAGGATGAGTTACCTCTGGACAAGTGGCTGCAACCACATTGCAGTGTTTTCACTCCTGCCAGCCTCCCACACAGACTTTCTGCCTGTTTTCCCATCTCTTCCGTCTTGTCTTAGTCATTAGCACCCTCTCTTTTCATCTTCTATCCCTGCAGTGTCTCATCCTGCAGAGTGAATAAGAAATAATTTCCATTCTCTCTTTTTCTTCACTGTGCAGTGCAGCTTGCCAAAATATGTTTTATGCCTTATTTTTACATTTTGTTCAAAAAGATTTCTTTTTCAGGGCTTGAAAAGACATATTTTGAATCAAAGTCTTTAAATAGCTTTGCATTACTTTGGGTGACAGTAGGTGCTCTATAATCATATTATTCCTATGATTGGATTGCTGTAGTTCAATGCCATTCAAGTCAGTTTCTATTTAAATAGAACCAAATCATAACACATTTATCTCAGGGCACTTTTCATATAGAGCATGTCGAGACTATTCTCTTTATAGTATTGTTTACAGATACCCAACCTTTCCCACCATGAGCAGCACTTGGAGACAGCGGCAAGAAAAAACTCCTTTTTAAAAGGCAGAAACCTCGGGCAGAACCAGAACCAGGCTCTGGGTGGGCGCTCATCTGCCTCCACCGCAGTGTCTCGCCTGTTAATAAGGTTTCACGCCTTGTGAATAAGGTTCATCCTTCACATACGCGTGTGTTAACCCTGAAGTGCAAATAATATTCTCTACACATCATACATATTACTTACATTGTTCGAACATGCAATTCTTCATTTAATAGTAGTAAAGTGTCATATAGTTTCTCTGCCACTGGAGAGTTTATGACACATGATGATCTAAATGACATTTTCTGGGATATTACACCCTACAAGAACAACATTTACCATTTTAATATGGTATATGTCATATCTTAAGATAGGTATATGACATACTGATTGCTTTTTCATGTCAACCTGCTACCATTTAACTAATTACACTTGAGCCAAAAGTGTATATGCAATACGTGAATTATTAAAACATCTACTTTGGGCAAGTCGAGCATGTCGCATACCAAAATTCGCAGACTTGTCGAGTTGTCGTTCCGACTTGCGGGGGTGCTCACGTGACTTTTCCCAGTAGGGAAGTAATTTTTCAGATTATTCCAACACTAAATAAATGCAACATTTTTCAGCCTCCATTTTGTTCACATCTATCACGCCTGGATAGTCTTCACGGACACAATCATAACATAACACTATCACTTTGACTAAATCAAATCTGTAAAAATGTCCAGATCATTTCTATTGTCACAAAACTGTGGCTTATCTAACGTTTAGTGGGTTTACCAAACATGCATGAGAGCATATCACTGTAACGTTTGAGGACATCTTTCCTGGACACACGTTGTGGTTAGTCACACAGAGACTGTGCGTCTGTTTTGTCGCTAAGGAACCCTCTGTCTGTGGTTAGGTTACAAACTCATGATTAATCATACTGTAAAATCCCTTACTGGTTACTACCAAACAGACAGCTAACATGCAATAACAAGCAACACCAACACTAAGTGTCCACTGCTTTCCACCTTATGAATACTTCTAACAAATATACAAATACTTTGCTGTTTTGTGTTGTGTGTATGCTGGCAACCCCAGACACAGTTATCTGGCTCTGAACTGAAGGTTCAGTGAGTTCTCTTGCACCTACATTTCTTCATGTGTCCATCCGGCTTTGTTTGAAGAGACAGTTCCGTTTTTTTGCTCATGTTTCAGTCTGAGTGGCCATGTATTGTTACCTGGGGGAAGTGAAAGAAGAATCACACAAATAGATATTTCTTAGCCTTTATTATATCAGCCGCATAAGATTCACATGTATTTCCTAAAGAGATCTCAGAACAAAACATACTCACTCACAACAGCATAGACATGTAAAACAGGATGTAACATACAGATAATACATACAGATTTAATTGCTATTTGCCCCGGTTCTGCGAGCAGTTCCTAGAGGCTTCAGTGTTCATTACAGCCATAATACTTGAATTGAATAAAATGAACTGCTGATGTTAAAGCCCTACCAAAAGTGGGGTTTAACCTCAGGTCACTTAAGGTTAGAGTACCTACTCTGAACTAGAAGTTAAAACACCATTCTAAGAACTACGATGGTTCCCAGTTCTTGCAGTGCCGACACGATAAAGAGGGGAGGGGTCCTCCAACTGTTCTTAGAACTATGGAAAAGTTCCTCCAGTCTGAAAACACCTAATACTTTTAGCCAGGTGGACAGACCCACAACTCCTAATGAGTGCTGCAGGGTGTCTAATGTGGCAACACATTTGCATTGTAGTTTGTACCATTAAAGGCACAAGCCAGCTGTAAACAGCACAAACCAAGTAACTAACTTGTCCTGTGATTTGGTACTTACTGGAATTTAAAGATACAGATACAGTGAACAATAACTTGTAGGGGCACTTCAGTGATTTGGAATACTGCTTCCATACAGTTGAGAGACTTGTGAAAGAGTGAACGGTCAAAATCGATGTAGCAGAGGCGGAGGTATCCTGACTTAAACTCTGCCTACATAAGAGAGCAATGGTGAGGACATCCTCTGTCTGTACTGCTCATTAACACTCAATCTAGTAATTAGATAATTCAATCCGTGGCAGTGAGAAATGAGCCTTAGTGTAATGCTTTAATGTTTTTTTTTCCTGTACTTGGTCTAGTCCTCTTGTCTCAGCAGGATTCTCCAGGTTCTCCAGGCCTGGGCTCCTTGCCAGGGCCCTGAATGCCTGCTGTGCCCGCACTTTGGTCCTCGCAGGCAGAATTATGAGGGCATTTTGTGTTTTGGCAAAGTTATACTTGAGAGCAATTCATTCTTGCACACTTACAGGCTGAATGGCCCCTGGGGACTACAACTGAAAGCAAATCCTGTTGGGCGTTTCATACCTCCGGGCAGTCTGAAACTGCATCATTATTAATATTATTACTTACTCAGCGATGGGCCAGTGAAAATAGAATGCACTTCACTGTGGATGTAAATCTCCCTGCAGCCATTAATTAGAGCCTTGTGCTGCTTGTTAAACAGTTTTGGGTTTGTGTTTCAGGGCCTATATAGACAAAATGTATTAAAGTTTAGATGAAACAGCATTTTGAGAGTATCGACCTTCCATATAGTGACGTAGTTCGGATTTGATCATACCTTGCTGTTGCGACATAGCTAGCTATGAATCTAAGACATTTTATTGATACTTTGATATTATTGGGTGAAATTGCTAGCCAGCTAACTAATGAACTATAGCTCTGTGCTGCTAAAAGTTGAAGATTGATAGATGGGTAGATGATATTGGTTGAAATTGGTTGGTTATTTTGTTTTGCAGAAAGATAACATGATTGGATTTTGAAAAAAGATTAGATATAATAAAGAAGTGTTTTTTTGGTTTGTATTTGTCATATGTTGTCTAACAGGTGCAAAACATATCCAGGGATCTTCATCTCGATTTAAACACTTTTAACAGTAGTTTCCAGATATCTGTCAAACATTGTGACCAAAAACTATGCAGGTTCACAGTATTTTACAACTGTACTTACTGTAGCAGTCATTTATTATTATATTTATTATTAAAATGTTGCATATTGTCACTTTAAATGTTAATAGGTGTTCTTTCAGTGTGGGCCTCTAATAGAGAGGTCATGTATGTGTGTGCATGCACTCTGACTCTCCCGGTGTCCCACAGGGAGCCTCTCAAAATAATTTTAGTGCCAGTGGTAGGTCAGCTGGAGCAGCAACCTGAGCCTTTATGAGCATGTTCTTCTTTGAAGCTACCTATATTTCTTGCTTTTCTCCAACTTCTTTTATTTCCACACCAAGTTATCTTTTAATGTTCTCCAGGGCATTACACCACTACTAGTTTGGCCCTCTCTCAGTGATGTTGACATAAGAAGATTCCTCTTTCTCACTGTATTTCCTCTGTGAGGCGAGATGAGGATATTTGAGTTCACTGAACTGTCTTGTTTTTCAGTGACTGTTAGAAAAGTTAATCTGCCCTCTAGTGTTAAAATAAAGTACAACACTCTGAGCTGCACTTTGTCATGTGTATCAGACAGATTAGTGTCTTTGGGCTGACAAGGCACATATGGTGTCTTATAATGCACAGTTGTGAAATTTAGTCATGCAACAACATTGTTGCTATTTCTCAGACAGTGCTACTCTGAAAGCAGTAATAACCTCTACTGTTAAGGTAATCTTTTGTGTATACAAAAAACAGGTTATTTGGTTAATCATTCAATTCAATTCAATTTTCAATTCAATTTTATTTATATAGCGCCATATCATAACAAAGTTATCTCAGGGCACTCAATCACATGGAGCCGGTCGAGACCAACTTCCACCAACTTCCACTTAATCATGGCATCATTGCCATGTTATTACTGAGATGTTCTGGCCCATTGTTACTGTATTTTTTAAATTGTTATTTGTAACATGTAAAAAAGAAGGTAGCATCTAGAATCTGTGTAACTTTGCAAAAATAAAGATTTCAATAAAGATTTTTCTGAAATATTCAACTTCCATGAGTTTTTGACATAGATACACACAACTACTAGAACAACAGAATTGTTGACAAAGAATGTTCACTCAAGGACCACTAGCTTAGCTAATAAAATAATATATTAATGTATAAATAATAAATCCTATATTTCTGTTGAAATAACAACAGTAGTCATTCCATTTAGCTAATAACTTGACCAGAATATTCCAGTATTATCGCTTAGGTTTTTGGAAAGACCAAAAAGTCGTTTGTGACTCCCTATAAACTTACGTTAGCATGGCTAGCTTAACTTGGAAGGTGTAGCTAGGTTATACTTAAGCTACTTTGGATAACTTGTGACTTTGCCAAAGGCTGCTCCCCTGTAATGGTGTTTTTCAGAAGTCTTTATAATTTGAACTACTAGCTACTACTAGCTATTAGGTATTTAGTTAAACTTGAATTACAAGGGATTCTTTTACTGGACACAGTTTATACTGAGGCAAAAATTTACATCATTACCATATAATGAAGTGCAGCTAACAACAAATCTGGTGTCTGTGCATAGAGCTGACAATATTTCTTCCCTCTGTTTTGTGTTTCAGTTTTGTGTTGAGTTAAACCAAGGAACGCTGGCCAGTGTACGGAAGTGGAAATGGCCACGAGGGCTATGGAAGACTATTGTGTGTGAAAAACCCACTGGACACTCCAGCAAGGTACTGCATCTTTGTGAAACTACTGTTGAGTACATTTACACTGAATGTCATGGGAAACAAACCCGGATTTATTCAGCTCCAAGAGGTTGTCTCTTTTCTCTACAATATCTGCTCTGACATCAGGAAGACACAGCACAGAGCTGATAGCTGTGTGTTCTCAGTGGAAACTAGCCAGTAGATGTACTCTTGATATAAGCTTGAGCTGGGTCAGCTGCGCGTCAGTGGCCTCACTCACATAAGATGGATGGTTGAAATAACAACAAGGGGTTTTAAAATAGCAAGGTGTGATATATACTATGGATAAAGAATTTCATCTTTCAGGACTGTGGGATTCAGCATTTTGCTAAATGAAAAGCCTTCCGTTATCAAAAGGGGGAAGGCGCAGTATTGTTCAAATACAGGAATAACAGCAGACGTTTTTAGACGATCTCTCCTGAAAGGTTCATCTTCAGAAAGTTACAATAACGGCCCCAATGCTGGAAAGGTGTGGGTAAGGGTTTTACAATGCTATTTGATGATCCAATAAGCACACTGGCACCTTGCAATGTCCATTTAATATGACTGAACAATTAACTGAATAAATAAAATGTGGAAATTGTAATTATTAAAATGTTTACAGACTTTACTTTTTATGTATTTGGCTCATAACCTCAGTTATAACATCAAATCCTGCTTCCAAGTCCCCTTGAGATAAAATACTCCTTGAATTACCACCTGAGTTACATTGTGGTAGGCCTTTTATATGGCACTTTTCCAATAGAACACATATTTGAAGCTGAGACAGGAAAGGATATAAGTCACATGGGAGATTCAATTCAATTCAATTCAATTTTATTTATGCCATATCATAACAAAGTTATCTCAGGGCACTCAATCACATGGAGCCGGTTGAGACCAACTTCCACACACACAAAGACCCAACGTTCCCACCATGAGCAGCACTAGGCGACAACGGCAAG
>JAVQJD010038131.1:0-69749 GCA_036023655.1 Nannoperca australis | reverse complement strand
CACCTTATCTCCCAACTCCATCACCCAAAAGCCACCCCCCGCCCCCCGTGCCCCCCCCCCCCCCCTCCCACCCCTCCTCCCTTTTTTGTTGTCTTTCTTTGTGCAGGTTTTTTTTTTTCTTTCATAAGCGATGGCGCATAACGCGGCGGAGACCGTATGTCCTAGCAGAGGTGGTGCTCGGTGAGTCCGCGGGGTGGACGGAAATGTCGCGAAATGCTCCCTTCCTGTTTGTGCACTTCACCTTAACCGCGAGCGTCTTTGCGTGAGAAAGAGAAAGGAAGAGAGAGTTTAGGGCGGGTGTCGCTTCTCCCACCGGACTAGAGCTGCAGCAGGCTACGTCGGGAGAGTCAAGAAGAGTGCAGGAAGAGGCAGAGGGGCGGCTGGGACTCGGCTGAAAGAGGGTGGGACGGTTAATTAAGTGTTTTTGCAGGTGAGAACATGTGTAGTTATTGCTTGTATGGACTGTGTCTGGGTGTGTGTCAGGGAGAGGACGGAAACAAAGATGCCATGGTGAAACTTACTGTCTTTAGGCTCAGGAAAGAGGAAAAGGGAAAGCTTTTGCATTGCGTAATAGTGTCGAGGTATTGAGTTCCTTTGCTGTTGTGCGTCCTCGTGCTACTCTAAAGGGGTATAGTATAATACGTGAATAAATAGGTCAAAATAGGTTTTTTTATAAAAAAACTGAATGTATGTATGTGGAGAAAGACTCTGATTTATCACAGCCTGGCTGTCTGTTTCTTTGTTATGGCACACATCCTGCTCCGCAAAAACAGTGATTTTCTATCTATCTATCTATCTATCTATCTATCTATCTATCTATCTATCTATCTATCTATCTATCTATCTGTCTATCTGTCTATCTGTCTATCTGTCTATGTGTCTGTCTGTCTACAGCCCCTCACAAACACTGAGGCAACATACTTTGCTGCTGGGTGCATGTGTGTGTGTCTATGAGAGGACAAGAGCACTCAGACAGTTAAAGCCTCAAGCTGTGGAACTGGGCTAATCCCTAATGACATGGCCAGATCTTTCTCTCTCTCTCTCTCTCTCTCTCTGCCATGAGGTCTCTTCTGTACTATTTTTTTCCACGCTTAATTTCCGCCCCCGTCCCTCATACTTACTTGTGATGACGTGCTGTCCGTGGTGCTGAAAACAGTCATCAGCAGATCGCTTGCTAATAAGCTCGAGCTTGATGGCCCTGTCAGCGCTCAACAGGTGCCCACACTCACCATAAGAGACAGCTGCACAGGAATAGAGAAAGCTCATTTCGATTTAAATGGATGGAGGTTGGGTTTGCATGCTAGGTTTTTTTGTTTGAAAATGGCGCACAGAGAAAGTGATACAATTATTGATAGCATCAAATTAAAACTAGTGATACTTTTTAAAGCATAATTGGAAATACAGTTCTTTGGCAGCCAAAATTATTTGTCACAATTATACTTTTTCATGCTGAGTCAGCTATATATTTAATGTAATTTTTAAATGTAGGTAATACTCCAAAATACAAATGAGGAAACACACTTTCACCCATTGGGAAAACCTTTATAATATGGACATGAATACTGCTTTAGTTTTGAAAATACACCACCCTTTACAAAAGTATAAATCCCATCTTCCCCCCATGTAGTACCATACAGCAAATCTATATACGTTAGACATTATGAACAGAACAGATGGATGCCAAACAGGAAGAAGAAAAACATGACGACGATGATGATGACGATAATGTGGAGGGTGAAAACAACAACAATAAGACGTTGAAGCAGAAGATTACATAACTGACCAGTTTAGCTTCCCTCACTCATGCCCACACCCACACACACACACACACACACACACACACAGCCCCCAAGACATCCAGGTCTCACAGTCACATGTAGGGCCCTACCACTGGAGCAGCTTGAGGTAGAGTGACTTGCTTCTTGCTCAAGGGCACAAGGGCATAGGCAGTAATGCCGGCCTTTTCATCAGAGCTTGTTTACATTGGCTGAATATTTTCAGTCATTTTTGTGATTCAGTGTCTGGTAGAATTGCATATTTATATGTCCAGCAGTTAGGGAGCAACCTTATCATTCGTTTGGAGACTTGTTTCTGGCCACCTAATGAATGGTAGTCCAATTTGAACTGTCTTCGAGGTCTGTTTTGTGTCTCTACCGCTACTCCTCTGCTCTTTGGTGCTGAACAGGTACTATACTGTGGGCTTTTAATGTTTTTTGACTGAAAATAGCTGCCTGCTGCAGCCCGAAAAAGATGCTATTAGAGCGGTGAGAGTGAACCAAAACAGTACATTTACGGCCGGACCAGCTTGGTAAAGCCGAGGGCAGCTGCAGATTCAGGTGATAATTCTCTGTAGGTTTATCCCACGAGCGACCCCTTTTGGATTTTCACATTGATTTCACATTTGTTATCATAAAAATATCGAATATAGCCACTTTAAGTCACAAGAGTAATCAAAATACACAGAGTAAGTGTATAACTGGAGAGTTTATGAAATGTTATGGTTTCGTATTTATCTCCATTAGGGATAATGGATGCCGAGTGAATACTGTGTGTGTCTGTGTGTGTGTAAGTAACATTGTAGATACAAGACAGACACTAAAGAGGATTTATATTTCTTAAAGAGATGGTAATATTTAAAAAAAAATAACAATACAGGAAAGACTTCAGATTCATATTTTTCATGTATTGATGTCATTAGTCATTAAATAAGTGTAAAATATAGGTGTGACTCATGTAGCAGACACACACACACACACACACACACACACACACACACACAACCATAAGCCTTTGTATTTATGAATGGCTGAATGGTCCCCACCAACCTTTCTCCATCTGATGCTGCCCAGCACTGACGTCAGTAAACCTGCCTGCGCATAAAGGCTAATATAATCAGAAGCTCACACACGCAGACACAAATGCACACATTGTCTCTTTGTTTGCCTCTGTCAGCAGCAGCACACAGACACACACACACACACACACCTCTGGTTATTGGCTCAACAGGCACTAAAGAGAGAGAAGGAGAGACAGATAAAAAGAGTGCCAGTGTGTGGGAGGTGGGCGGCCATGATCATTATCATTACAATGTAATCTGATCTCTGTTAGAGATTTGCGACCTCGGTTTCTTCCCTACAGGTATATCACTACCAGTTTGGCATATAAATAGCTCTTTTCTGCTTTTTACCTCCATCTCCTGTAAATTTGGCGAACTTTCTAAACAAGATCCATTTGTTATATTGATAGTCATGGACTGGCAAAGCTGAAAGCTGTCACATTTTAAGCGTGCGTCTAAGCCCTTCTGCTGTCTGTATGAAAAGTTGATGTATTTGCCAATTTCAAAACCAACGACTTTGCCATAGTTTTCAAAGGTCAGAGGCTCCTGTCATTTTAAAAACCAATAGAATAGCAAGCAGAAACATTCTGCTGCATTGTCAAACACAAACAATCATTTTGCAGATGCACAAAGTAGTTCCAATCTGTAAAACTGATGGAGACAAAGAAAGAAAATTGCATGTCTCTAAAGCTTTGTCCCAACTGCCTCCATAATAGTCCTCCTTCCCCTCAATTCAGTGTTGCCCTCAGTTTAGAGTAGCCTTCAAAAAAGACAGCTACAAGAGGCAGGTGAAAACTAACCCGGTATTTGCCTCAAAATAATGTTAAAAGATAGTCCCATTCAATATAGCAATTCTAAACTTATATTTCACATACCTTTCAGACATGCAGTATTTAGCATTATGTGTTAGTTTGTCACGGCTCCGGTAAACAGTGTGTGTACAAGCTGAAACAAGTCAGAAGGAAACAAACGTTTAGTAAAACACACATTAGGAAATTCAAACTGCGGAAAACACATAAATAGTCATCAGTGTGACAGGAGAGATAAAGATTGCCCTGGTATTATCCTTTCTGGGAGTTGACAATGAAACTTGATCATTAGTTAAAACCTCCTAAAAGCATTAATACTTACTCTACATCCACTGAGACAAAATGCATTTGTCTGAAGCAGTTTTTGTTTAACTAACAGACCCTCTTTATAAATTGTATTGGTTTCTTCAAAATTGTTACCATGAAGCCTGTAAGAGTGGACAGAAAACACGCTTATATCTTGCAAACCTGCAGCTTTCACATATAATCAGCAGTAGTTACTACAAAGTTCTCCTTTTCCACAAAACAAGGCTGCTAGGTACTTCACACAAAATGTACATTTTGGATCCCCATTTAATGTCATTAAACATTACTTTTCTAGATTGACATTTTGAGTTAATAAAATTAGAAAAAGATTCTGATATCAGCACAGATAGGCACAAAATGTACTCTACAGTATGTGCTTTAATCACAAGATATGGTGGTGCACGCTATGCTAATCAGAAAAGTAATTTGGGATTGAAAAACTTGATGGTGGACAAACACTGGAGTTCAGGGAGTTTCATCCATTGGTTGCCATGGTGAAGAACTCCAAGGCCAGCCTCTGAGAAGAGACAGAGAATTAAAAAAAAACAGAAGCAAAGACGATGAATACGTTTGAGACCGTAGGAAAGGTAACAGGTGAGGACGGAATCGATGAAATGAAAATGGACCATCAACTGTCAGCGGACTGTTTGAACGTAGTGAATAGTGCACACAACGGGCACTACACTCATTTCCTGGCAGGCAGTATAAGCTGACAAACAACCCCCTGCACTGTAGGAGACAGACTGGGAGGATAGAGATGGAGAAACCACAGAGGAAGTGGTGAGATTAGAGAAAGTGATGGCTGAGAGATGAAAACTGTATGTGGCTCTGATGGTCTGTGACAAAGCACATTTTCTTTTGAATCAAAGTAAACCCATGAAAGATGGATACTGATTTCTCTATCACGAAAGACCAGACAAATGCAGTGATACTACATAGAAAGCTCTCTAAGATCTTACAGAAGGACTACTACTAGGATACTGCTCGCAGCAGGGATGGGGATTAGCAATTCGGATCGATAGAGACAATACTGTGAAGGGGGAATGTCTTTTGGCAACCACTGGAAACATTTCCTGTCTCCATTATCTCTTAGTGCCACCAATATTTCATGAGATTGGAGTTCCTCGTCGAAGAAGTCGGCATCCAGAATCAATGAGCCAGCTTTATGGCCAGGTTTTAAGCCTAATTGTCTTCAATTGAGGTTTATAAAACTGGCATCAAGTTGGGGTTTAGTCTCTGACTGTGTGGAATCATCCTGTTGTTGTTTTTAGAGCTTAAGGCCATCCAGACAGAGATGTCATCGATATGGCTGGTTAGCCAGGGAGCCTGAGGGAGTGACACTGTTGTTTTTGTTTATCTTGCAGTATGGAGCCAGACCCAGTACGCTTTAAGCTTCAGGCCCCCACTGTGCTGCATTAGGGCAAGATAGATGGGGATGATGCAGGCCAACTTATGAACCAGGCTCGCTGACAGGTCAGTCATGCAGAGCAATTTGTCTGTAGCCTGGCACCAGTGGCACCAGTTTCTACCTTGGAAACTTTTCACAGGATTATACACCTTCAACGGAAAGAAAACTGCAATATTTCTTCTTTTTGTTTACTCATTTCTTTACATCACTTTAATACCAATCTAAAGTACACATCAACGTGTTTGAATTTCATAGTCAAAATCTAAAGGGATTCAGAATCAACAGCTAGCCAGAATATGGGCCAGTCAGTCAGTAAATGAGTAAACTGGTCAGACAGCCAACTGAGTGGAGCAGAGGGACATCCTTGTTTGTGTTTATATTTGTCTATTACCAGTTCCAATAGTGCAAATCAACACATTACACTAATTGGTTAGGCATGATAGTATGCTGGCTAGTATGCAGTCAATAATTTATTTTGTTTATACCAAATGTAGACTTTGTAGGACCCAAGATTGACCAATATCACCTACTGGCACATTGATTACTCGGACTGTGAAGTGGCTGTTTCAATGTGTTCCATGTTCCAAGGCCACATAGATCTGCTAGTCTGCTAGGGGTTTCTCAGTTTTATCTTGTGTTCCATTTAATTAAGTAAACCAGTACAGTCACAAGTCCAAGAGGCAATAAAAATGGGGAAGGATGGCTTATTTGAACACATTGTATAAAACAAATACAAATATGTGCTTAACTGGCTGACACACTAATGAGACATAATGAAGAAAATGTAAATAAAAGTAATACAAATATTACCTAATTAATGCAACTGTAATCACGGTTTTCTTTCCTTTGCATATGGAGAGGGCACACTGGCATGGTGGGCCTGTGGGTGCACACCCAGGACACTCTGCTGGTTGGTTAGGCCAGTTTTCCATTAGCAAATTAAACAAAGATTCAGCTTGCTCAGTGAAACTGATGGGAACATCGCCGTTCTTATTTAAGAATCAGTCTCTGAACACTTTGGACAGACAGGGGTAGATGAAGTGTAACTGATGAGTCAGACAACGAAATCAACCTGGCAGGTGGCAATTTCTCTTTTGTGTCAAATGAGAAATCCGATTCATTAGGCTTGTCAGATAGGGATACTGTGGCCAGCCAGCCAGTGCATTGAGTCAGCCAGACAGTCACCCAAGTCAGTGAAGCAGAAGAAAATGAATTTAAGACTCCACATCTCCACTTTACAACCAGCCAATTACTGTAGGACTCCTCAACCGGATCTAGTACTTTAATGGGTGGATTTCTGTGTTGTAAATATGTCGCTTTGGAAGAAATGCCAAAACATGCTGTTTCCTGATTGTTAACACAATAATGCTGCCAGGTCTTTGACCTAAAAGAACACAATGTTAAAAATCTAGATTTATACAGGACCAGACTCCATTTAACAATAAGACATACCACATTGGAAGTGGCTGTGATTAAATGAGCATGGATATACTTTTAGTTATATTGATTGTTGGCAATGCATTATTGTTTTCAAGATATTAGACAGACTGAATGATGCTCTAAGCACTGCTGTGTAACACTCCATAGAGACTGGCCTCATAAATCTTAACGCTGAGAGGCGGTGAAGGAGAGCTGCGCACACAAACATGAATTATGCACATCTATGTATCGTATCTATCTTATCTATACACAGCTGGTTAAAAGGTAGTACTGATGATTGCACAAGAAGAAAAGGTTAGGGGATCTCCAATGTGATTACCATTTGTGTGCCAATTTTCATGGAAATCCATCCAGTAGCTGTTAAGACATTTCCCTCAGAACAACAAATGTGAACCTCCTGGTGGGGCAAGATGAGAAGTCAAGGAATCACCGTTAAGATTAGGATTCATCACCTGGGAACCAAGAATGTCTGTGCAAATGTTTTTGCCAGTCCATCCCAGAGTTGTTGAGCTGTTTCAGTCTGGACCAAAGTGGCGAACCGACAGACTTGTCCTGATGCACCTGTCGTGAACGTTTTCCTCCAAAGCAGCATGCCAAAACATCCGCGAGACTGAGGTAGAGTGAATGATTGAGAGATGGTGAGACTGAGGAGAAAAAAAAGAGGAAAAACAAACTCACAAAGTAAGACAAATTGTCCTGACTCAGGTGTTCTACCGAACCATGATGAGTAAGCTCCTTCCTGTTCTGTCTTTGGACCATGAGAATTGGGCCAGGATCGCTTGCCAGGTTCAATTTATGTAGAGGCTGGGGCCACGCAATGCTGGCGAGTTGCCAGATTGGTTTTGAGTGAATCAGAAGGGCTCTCAGCCTTATTACGCCAATGCAGCGTTTACTGTAAAGGCAATGAGAGCTCAATCAAGTTATTCATCCAGTAATTCAGACACATGCAGGGGTGGACACAGAGACAGGCTTAGTCATGGCTGATTAGACACAAGGATGGATGTTCTGACAGCTTTCTTATCTAGAGTGGAAACACAATAATGTTAAGATGCTAGAGGTGTTTGATCTTTAAACGACAGCCTTCTAGCAGAGCAGATAATGGGTGTTTGTTTAGTGCTATAATATTGAAGAAAGATCCTGTTCAAAATTCTACTACGCTGCTTGTCTGTTTGCATCAGGGCTGCTGTAAACAAAACAGCAGTGGGAAATGACAATTTTTGTCTCTTCCTGCTTTTTCGTTCACATATATACGCTTATTTTTCCCGATTGCTCTTTCTCTTGTAATGAAATGGCGAGAGCAATATGAGTAATTCCACAGCAAGATATTAAAATAAATGTATTGCTTATGCCTACACTAATGTTAAATAATTCAGCAGCTAACGTCACCTCTGGCTCTTTAGTTTGTGCTCCCTAAAGAGGCTCAGCAGCCCTGTGTGTTTCTGTCTTGTTCTCAGAGTCAGGGGATGATGCACCAGGCAGATGTCGCCATTGGAAAAGTACCACCTGCCACTCCATACACGGACTGTAATATAATTAATTATTAGCATCGAAATACGTTTGATGGTCCGACTTCATTTTGAGTTTTTTTCTTTCTCTCATAGAGGTGATTAGCTAAGCGTAGCCTTTTTTTAATTCAGTAAATGATTGGAAATTAACAAATACATTTACCTGAATCTGCACCAAAATGGTGCTCTTTCATGTTCCATTAAATCTCATAGAAATGCTGCTAACTAACTAAACAGACAAACAGGATTAAAATGAGGTAATGAGTTCACCATTAGTTCAGCTTTATGCTGCATAGAGTAAACCCCTGATGACTGTAATACTGACCTCCTAACATTAAATGAGCCAGTTTGTAGCCTGAAAGCCTTTTGAGTAGTTCCGAGGTTGTGAAATAACCTCTGGAAAACAAGTCCTTTATCCTCTTTGAAATTATATTTACAGTAAAACACATTTGGTCTGTTTGGTGTTTAATTA
Source organism: Nannoperca australis (assembly GCA_036023655.1). Taxonomy (NCBI): domain Eukaryota; kingdom Metazoa; phylum Chordata; class Actinopteri; order Centrarchiformes; family Percichthyidae; genus Nannoperca; species Nannoperca australis. The sequence continues at coordinate 60,973 of JAVQJD010038131.1, read as the reverse complement.
TTCTTGATTTGATATTTACTTTTATTTAGTTTCAATAATGTTCAGATTTTAGTCTAATTGCAAGGTTTGACTGTAAACAGCGTGGAACTTGTGTTATATATAAAGTTATTATTCCAGGAGAGATGATCACTGTAATGCCGTTGATATTAGTTGTACTTGTACTCGTGTAACTGGTACTTTGTCAACTTTGTCACATAAGCCTCAGTTTCTACGAAGTTTCTGATGCTCTTGGACTAACCTGTATTCCCGGGAGGCCTGTTAGTAAACTGAAGTCAGTTCTCCAGCACAGAGCAGATGGTTTGTGCAGCTCGGTTTTGTTGATCTATGACTATTCAAATAGCTTGCGCTCAACAACACAGAGCAGGTGCAGGTCACTGTCAATGAAGCCAGCCAGAGAATAGAATATTAAGATGTAACACATGTTTTAAAAAACAAGCTGCGTGCATGATTCGATTTGGGATGTGGAATGATGAGAACTGTGTGTGTGTGTGTGTGTGTGTGTGTAATACTTAATATACATCCCATAAACACAACAATCTCAAACATAACCTATTTTGTCTTAGTGTAATTGGATACGTGCATATGTATTAGTGTGTTCCAATTACAGCTTTAATGGTCTGTCTCTCTATTATACACACACTCTCTCTAACACACACACACACACACACACACACACACACACACAAATACACATTTATTGACAAAGTCCAACCAGAGGATCAAAGCTCGGTGCTCTAATGAAAAACAGATTTGCTGTTTTTCAGTCTGCTCATCCTCCTCATCCTTTCCTCCTAATCTCCTGTCCTCCTCACACACACACACACACACACACACACACACACACACACACACACGCACACACACACTAATGTTCTAGTCATAGGAGAAAGTGTTGACCAGTGTTGCTGATTGAATGTCTTTATATGTGTGTGTGTGTATGTCACTGATGTGTGAAAAAGTTATTCATAGATAGTGAAGTTCTGGTTTATGGCTCGTGCAACAAATGGCATGTGACTGTCTAACTAAAGAGCCACTGTGTAATTAAAATTAATTTGAGATTAATTGTTAAACACTAGAGAACTTGGTATCATGATAGAATTATGCTGCGATATTAAACAGAAGCACACTGTTGAGGACAGTTGGGAATATTTGGGAATTACTATTTTCCGGTTGCTGCTCTGGTAAATGTGCCAAACCATTTGCTCATGTTTTCAGTCCATTGAGCTGCATGAAACTGGCTGTTCAGCTGAGGGGGTCTTCTCGATGAAGGTCATTGTCTGACCAAACAATAAAAAGTGAGAGAAAACGTTGTCTGGGCTAAAGCCTTTTCATAGCAGGAAAAGCACAGGTGGAATTAATAAAGCTGGACATTGCTGCATTCCATTTAGGTGAGCCAGTTCCAGGGCTCCGGTATTATGCATGCACACTCACTAACATGGCTTACTGGGACACTCAATGGAACCATTGTTAATGTTAATTTGTGCTTTTCCCGGTTTCATAATCAAAATGTCTCCTGTGAAAAGGGTCTGTAAGATTATGGGAACATGTTACAGTCTTCCGCCTGTAAAAGAATAATGAAAGTGTACTTTAGCAAACACAACTACTGGATGGAAATTCCATCTCTGCTGCAACACTGAAGCCCGTCATTATCTACAAGCTTTTGAAATGAAACATGTTCTGAGGAGCTCCTTTTCTAGTGCTGGAGTTTGGTGAACTTTCAATTTAATAACTTTTAATTCTTTGTCTGTGAATCTATTCATAATTGAATAGGTTCTGACACACACACACACACCTGAGAGGACAACTACTTTTCTGCCATGTACTTTAATGGATCCATTTCATGCCACGTCTTTGTCAACTTCCCTTCTAGTAAATTGTGAAATTCAATTTCATTACAGTATAATCATGATAGGACCTGCAAGTCGGCCTTGTGGCTGGTTAAGAGCACCTGCCCCACCTGACACTCACCATCACACGCAAATTAAATCACCTTTTGAGCTTTTTGTACCTCTCCACATGCTCGCACTCCCACTAAGTGCAGCGACAATAGCATCCCCGGTCTACTTTGGTTAAACAGCTGGGTAATTGCAGCCATCATTTGTGTGAGTGGCTCATATTATAGCTGAGAGGCAATGTGGGTGCGCTGAATGTGAGTGTGTTTGTTTAGTAACTTACGCTTGTTGTTCAAAGTGGGTGAATGGTGAGTGATAGTTCACTGCTGTTGAGAGCGAGTGGACTGCGCTACAATTGATGCCTATAATAGCTCTCTTTTCAACAGCGTCTCTTATCACACGGTTACTCATATGACATCAGAGACTGTTGAAAAGCAGCAGAAAAGCACAATCAAGGCTCTGCAGTTTGAATATGTTTTATCATTGTATGAATGTAATACACAATTGTTATAATTATTCTGCACAAAAAAATCTCCAGCTTTTTATTGTTTCACTAATTGCTTAGGTTCATTTTCAGCTACATGTTTCTGTTCCCCAGTGTGCTGCTCATGGCTTACATTTTTCTGCCTGTCTTTTGGACACACCCAATAAATTGCAGGCCAGTGATTAAATAATAATTACACAAATAAACCAAAAAAACGAACAATATAATTTTGACATCCAAGGAAAATGGCTGAATCCCAGTCCAGTCGTTTGATGTTATATTTAAGGTTACAGACTATGTCCAACTTTTTCCACATAAACAAGATTTGTTTTAGACAAATTACCAGGTAATTGTTTAAACCTTTTATTTAACACTAATTGTTTGCATTTTTTACTTTTATTTTTAGTTATTGTGTAATGTTGACCTGTAATTTACAGGGGTTACCAAGTTTTGCATGTACAGTATAATCCTAAACTCCAAAGAAACTAGTAACTATAAATGTCAAAATATTTAACTCTGAAATATAATATAGTAAAGGCATATTGAGCACAGAATAGATATGCTCAAGTAAAAGTAGTACACGTACCTCAAAGATGTACTTATAATACACTGATTCTATATGTATGCATAATGTGAGCAGGATATGAACTGCTGACATAATGCTAACAAGCAGTTTGGTAGAATAAAATGAAATGATGACAGCACAGTTTCAACAAAAACAGAAAAAGATTTAGCATCCAACGCGTCAGTAATGAGCTTGGCTACTATAGCAACAGTGCTACAGGGAGAGGACTGCTAATTAGCTGCTTCCTCATTCAGGTACGCTTCATTTCTGGACGATTGTGTAATGAATCTCCACCGTTGGGCTCCTGCGTCTTGTACTCAAAAATGAGCATTGTGTCAGAGAAATAATAGAAGGCAGTGTGCTGTGAAATGCTGCAAAAATAAATCATCCCACCATTGTTTTTCAGATAACATTCTCTCTCACCATGTGGGGAAGAACTAAGATGTCATTCCACTAAACCAGGACGAGAGTGAGAGGTTGCAGAAAAGGAGGCAAAGGCAGCAAGACACAATCTGATCTTTGGAATCTTCCAATCGTTTGGATAAGGAGCAGCTCTTCTTTCTCACAGTGCTGTACATGATTGTTTTGACAATTGAACAGTAAAAGTACAAAAGAAAAAGTATCAAAGAGAGAACTTCCCTCTCCTCCTTGTGAAATTCTTCCCTTTGACTCTGACCCTTGACCTTTAGCTCTCAGTATGAGCAGTCTGGTAGGGAAGCTAGACCCTCGGAGGATACAGTGGGGTTCGAAATGGAACACCTTCGCGTCCCGCGTCCTGAGGACCAAACCTGTGGAATCCATGCTGGATTCGGCCATGACGGGCACCAGTTCACACGGGACCAGGCTGGCCCGGGTGTTGTCTACAGTGGACCTGGTGTCGCTGGGTGTGGGCAGCTGCGTGGGGACAGGGATGTATGTGGTCTCGGGGCTGGTTGCCAAGGAGATGGCCGGTCCAGGGGTCATTGTGTCCTTCATAATCGCCGCTGTGGCCTCCATACTGTCGGGTGAGACTGGAACAAATGCACATACACACAGACTTTATTTCTGCTCCTAAACACTCTTTTACTGTCTCTCACTCTGGCACACACACACACACACACGCACACACTAGACTGACTATAACGTACTTCAGGTTACAGTATAAAGGTTACATTCCAATCACCATAAAACTGTTATGATTTATATGAAGAGCCTTTTAATAACTATGCAATTATAACAAGGGCAAGGACATTACACGGGCAGAGCTATAATATTTAGCACCCAAGGGATATTATAGTACTACCTTGATTCTCCTATCAATACCTTCAACTCAGCCCTTCACTTGGAGTATGATACAGTCATATAACTGATATGTGTGCATAAATGTGTCTGTGCTGGTCTGCCCCTCTGTCCCACAGGAGTGTGTTATGCAGAGTTTGGCGTGCGGGTGCCTAAAACCACAGGCTCGGCCTACACATACAGCTACGTGACCGTGGGCGAGTGCGTGGCGTTTTTCATCGGCTGGAACTTAATTCTGGAGTATCTGATTGGCACAGCGGCGGGGGCGTCAGCTCTCAGCAGCATGGCGGACTCGCTGGCCAATCACAGCATCAGCAACTTTATGATTTCACACATCGGAACGCTCAACGGCTTGGGTGAGTGGGGAAGGGTGTGTGCCTGTGACAGCTGGAGTTTTACTCTGAGAAAAATGTGGGTTTTAGATTTGTTTTCATTGCTGGGTCCTGTGATATAGTTGGGATTGTTTAAGGAACTCATGCTAAGAAAACTAAGGACATTTTTATGTTTTGTTTCCTGCTGAAAAATACATAAAATTCTCTGGAATAAGCTAATACATAGCAAATAAAAAATATATGGACAATAGTTTATAGCTAATATAAAGTGTTTCTTTTTACTACGGTGAATATATTCTCACTAGCTCATTTTCTAATACATTTTAATGTGCTAGAATAGTACTTTTAAACATCATTGCAGTCAACTGTCAAGCAAGGATTGCTTTATAAACAATAAACAGACAATCATCAAGTCTTCAAGTGAATTTATCCCTTTTACTCCCCACCCTCCACAAGAGGATCAGTCCGCTCTGCTCTCGTGGTCGTAGTTTAACGACAATGACAGCTGACCCAAAGAAGTTGATTTAATAAACTCTCACACTCTGCTGTCATTAAGTATTCTTGCAGTAAAGTTTGTAATGCTTGTCCTCCGTGTCATGAATTGCCTCGTCAACATGCCAACAGAAGCATAATGTCATCTGTATCACAGAGAGAGATTTTGCATGACTCTGGCTCAATGAGCTGCTGTATTTAAATGATATTTGAAATCCTAAAAAAAACTGAAACACCATCTGGGAAATCATCCAACCCGTATCTGGTATTTTTTCCAGGGAACATCCAGGCAATGTTTCACTGTTTATCTTTCATTTCTCATTTCATTTAAATTGTGTCATTATGGAAAGTAACAACAGCCGTGGCATCTTGGATTTCTTAATGATTCATGCCACACAATTTCCCAAGTCATAAACCGAACTGTGAGGGGAATACCTGCTAATCTGGTGTAATATTATAGCTGACTGTGTGTGCCAGCTGTGTCTGTCTGGATGACACCGCCCTGACAGTCTCTTCCTGTTGAACACTGACAAAAGTCACTTGATATAAGCAGCACGGTCCGCTGTTCCACAACATGAAGTTATTGTTTCCTTTTCCTGCTGGAGAAAAGCAGCTGTTTCTCCACACCACCGGGAAAGAGTGAAATCATTTAGCTTAAAATATGTCTCGCTGCTTTCTGTGTGTGACTACCTGTGTATATTTATAAAAACTGACTTCCTGTGTAACATGCATTGCTTGGGTTGGGTTAAATAATAGTTATTGATAAATTGTTTTACTGTGCATTCAGTGTAATGCTTTAGTATTGTTTTGTTGATGTCGCAAATATAAACGTATTTCCAATGTTGGCATTGCTAAGACAACGTTCTTACAAAGTCCCATTTGATGTTTCAGAAAATTGACTAGATTTTGGGGAAGATGGTCTTTAAATACCAAATTTGTAATCATCCATGTGTCCTTGATATATTCTTCCATCGTTTGCTCAATGCCAGCTTTTTAGCATACACTGTAATCGATTAATGCTCTACTCTACTCTCTCTGTGCTTAAATGTTAATTCTACAATTTGGAAAAGATCTACCCTATTTGTTGTTTCCGAAGCTTTAAGTTGTTGAAAACCTTGGAAACAACTTTAACTCTAACAATCAATGAATCATTTATCTGGCAAAAACTGTTATACATTTGTTGGTTCCCACTTCTCAAATGTGATGATTTGCTGCTACAACTATACAACTATACTTATAGTTACTTACTATACAAGTACAACTATAATATTTATGTGTGTGTGCAAATCCTTACCCTATCGTGTAGGTAAAGGGGAGCAGTCGTACCCAGACCTGCTGGCGTTGCTCATAGCACTGCTGGTGACAGTGATAGTTGCTTTGGGAGTGAAGAACTCTGTGGGCTTCAACAACGTGCTGAACGTTATCAACCTCATGGTGTGGGTGTTCATGATGATCGCGGGGCTGTTCTTCGTCAACGGAGAGAACTGGGAAGAGGGGCAATTCCTGCCCTTTGGCTGGTCAGGGGTACGCACACTCATGCAAATACACAAACCTGCAAAGTGAAGACTGCTTGTGTTTTTATGCAAGCTAAAAGTTCTCTTTCTTCTGTTCTCTTCCAGGTGATGCAGGGAGCAGCCACCTGTTTCTACGCCTTCATTGGATTTGATATCATTGCTACAACAGGAGAGGAGGCCAAGAGTCCCAACACCTCCATCCCCTATGCCATCACTGCCTCACTCATCACCTGCCTCACTGCCTACGTCTCCGTGAGTTCCCTTGAAGTCCATAGACACACAAATAATAAATGCTTCATTAGTATCTTTTTTGGCATGCGCAGTCTGGTGATGAGGTGAGATAACGATTTGGCTCACTGACTTAGAAAATAACATTTTTATTGCACAGATAAATATTGTCACGTCGATTGTGGGAAGACGGTAGGCTGTCATCACAGTTTATGAAATTCCCACAGCTACATAGAGTTTTTTCAAACATTTTGAAACAAAAGAGACAAAAGTAAAGTAGAAAACATGATCAACGTACTTGTGAGAACCAACTTTAAGTGTAACCCCAAGTTTTGAGGAGTGTCTGACCAAAGCTTGGAAAGATCAAACATCAAGACGCTTCCCCCTGCACACCAACTGTGTGGGTGTGTATCTCATCTCTGATCTCTACGTATTTAACTTGCACAGCCTACCAGATATCTGACGTTTTTGGATGGCTGTTGCTATGGGTACTGTGTAACAGCAGCCTATCATGAAGGAGAATTTTTGGGCATCGCCTGGGGCCAAAAACTGCATCAGCTTCACAACTCAACTACTTCTCTTTGAATACCTCGTCTTTCTCCTTCTCTTTATTTTCACCACATCACTCCTCTTTTGCACGAAAGAAAATCTATGTTCTCTGCTTCTCTAAATCTCCATCTTCTATTTGATCTATCTCACTCTGTAGGCTTGCCTATAAATTCTTCGCTCCCATTAGGATCCTCTAGCTACTGCAGCTCAAGATCCAGGAATCACTTTAATTATTTAGCACATTCCATGCCACATCTTTTTTCTGGTGGCATTGGTTTTACTGTACACATGAAGTAGGTAGTAGGGTTCTTCCTTCAGTGCTCACTGTTTTTCCATGGTGAATTTCCTCACATCCATGCTCCTAAATGGAAGTCAATGTAAAGGGCACCTGGTTACTAGGGGAAACAGATCTCTCTATCTTCCTCTCTGTGAGGGTTAGTCTTTTCATTAATCCCTATCTCTTTCTGCAGTCTGTTCATGCAACACTTTCGCAGCACAGTGTCTGTGACAGATGGCCCTGCATGATTTCACACACAAACACACAGCGAGAGAGAAGCATGACTAATGAACATTTTGCATGTGATGTGATGTTTTGTGGTGTGCTGAACGCGCTAGCTGCGTAAACCTAGGCTCCAAGAATGTAGCTAACTATAGCATCTGTCAAATTATTCTGATGAGGTTGAGAAAAACGTCTCACCACACTGTCCATTTAGTAGCTGTTCTGGAGCTTTTGATCATATCATATGATCTTCATCAGCAGATGCAATTTGTCCATTCGCCATGGAATTGCAGATGGTGAAATTCAATTTTTTTGTGAGCACTTCTTTTCTGCGTTGGCAGATAAGCTGCAGTTAAAAGTTCATTTTTTGGAAACAATCTCTCAAAAAAAGTCAATTTAGTAGCTTTTCTGGATCTTCAGCTGTTTTTTATGTTGTTTTTTTCCCAATTCCTGTGAACACTGTTAAGTACTGGCCCACATTGACGTCTGCCACTGTGATTTTCTTTTCTACCACTTGGGGTGCCAAAATCAAGCTCTATCAAATTCTGCACCTAGTGGCTTTAGATAATCGACATAAACATGTAATTATTAAACTTTGACACACTCTCTACACTATTGTAGCAAAATTTCATGATAGTCATCAAGTTATCTTTGTTTTTTTTCTTTTCTTATATGGCAACATGGAAGTCTGTATTAATTAACAAACTCGCTGTTTGTATTCAATCCTCTTTCATCCAGGTTTCTGTGATCCTGACTCTGATGGTACCGTACAATGAGATTGACACGGACGCCCCGCTCATGGAGATGTTTGCCATGCACGGCTGTATGTTCGCTAAGTATATCGTGGCGGTGGGCTCCATAGCCGGACTCACTGTATCCCTTCTGGGGTCCCTGTTCCCTATGCCCAGGGTCATCTATGCCATGGCGGGGGACGGCCTGCTGTTTAAGTCAGTCCACACACTTATTTAAAAAAAAAAAAAATGTAATGTCTATCTAAAATACGTGCATAACTGAGTCTCAATCTGACCACTTGTTGTGTGTGTTTAGGTTCCTGGCCAACGTGTCTTCCTACACAGAGACCCCCGCTGTTGCCTGTGTGGTGTCGGGCTTTCTAGCTGCCCTGCTGTCCCTCCTGGTCAGCCTCAGAGACCTCATAGAGATGATGTCCATAGGAACCCTGCTGGCCTATACCCTGGTGAGTGGTGGACACATCCATATAGACCACATGGATACTTGCAGGGTGCTCACAGTTTAGCGAGATCTATTCTCAGGACTGTATAATCTGTTTGATAGGAAACAATTGTAGATGTCTTTTGTGCTTAGCCTCATGGTTTCTTCTTTGGTCTGAGAGACTTAGAATATTTCAAAGAGTATGTCAGATGTTAGTCCGATTTTGTGAAAGAGTCTGCTTTTTGAAGGAGCCCTCAATTATTATGCCAAGCCACTGGGGTTTTGTTTTGGAAAATGAATCCTTTCAACACATGAATCATACAAAATTATAGCTGTCAACAATAACAAAAGGTGTAACATATAAACAGTTGTTGCGGTGATGGGTCAAGCATTGTACCCCTGTGATTGGATGGTGTTGGTCAGCTGGTGGCCGAACAGCTGAGATATCAATAAGCAACTGGTACTTATGTATGAGTGAAATGCTGATAACTAATCAGATATAACACAATGCCCTAAATGCTCAGTGACTACAATAGAAGTAAAGGGAAATAAAAGAAACCAAACTGTGTAAGAATTTGCATGCATAAGTTGTTTGCTTCAGAACTAACACTTTGAAACTATTGTTCTTGTCAGAAGAAGTGACTGCTAGATGAAAAGCACATTTTTGTGACAATGGGGTCAAGTCTTTCTGCTTTTATAAGGAGATCATTCCCCCCCCCCCCGGTCTGCAGGTAAGCCTCTGTGTACTCCTGTTGCGTTACCAACCTGAGGGCGATATCCACGGCTTTGTGAACTTCCTCTCTGAGGAGCAAAACAACAAGAGGAAGGAAGGTGTTCTGGCTGAGTGCGAGAAAGACGCCTGTTCACCCACCAGCGAAGCAGATGAGTATGGTCTGCCCACTAACACCTGCGGAGCCAAAAACCTGCCGTCGTTGGGTGACAACGAGATGCTGATAGGCAAACCAGATAAAAACGCCTACACTGCCAACCACCCAAACTATGGCACAGTGGATATGACCACTGGCATTGAAGCAGAAGAGTCGGAAGGCGGGATGTCCCGGCGTTTGAAGAAGCTCATTGGACCACGCTACTACACCTTGAGGATCCGATTGGGCCTCCCGGGAAAGATGGACAGGCCAACTCCAACCACTGGGAAAACTGTTACTGTGTGTGTGCTGCTCCTCTTCATCATCATCTTCGCTTTCTGCTCCTTCATCATCTTTGGTGAGAACATGTGGACATATTCAGACAGGATTTCACAATAAAGCGTAATCAGCATCAATTAATTGTTGCTTCTTTTTCTTGTTTCCTCTCCTTCCAGGGTCGAGCAGTATTGGGGAAGGTTGCTGGTGGGCTTTGCTGCTATTAATCTTCTTCATCATCTTCATTGCCCTGCTCATTATCATCATCCTCCAGCAGCCAGAGAACCCTAAGCGACTGCCCTACATGGCGCCCTGTGTGCCCTTTGTACCTGCTTCAGCCATGCTGGTCAACATCTACCTCATGCTTAAACTGTCTGCCATCACCTGGATACGATTTTCAATCTGGTGCCTCGTGGGTAAGCGACCACCTCACTGAATGACAATTTGTCTTGCATTTAGGTTTTGTGTCTTTTATTGCCAGATTTTAAGAGAGAATTAATATAATTTCTGACATCCTGGACAGATGGAAACTGACCATATTTTGATCTTAAACAATGACTCACATCAGTTGATCTTAAACAATGGAGAGATAAATGGCATTACTCATTTTGTAGAGTTTGTAGACAAACACTGGTGGATATCGGTGCTTTTTTTCTCCAATGGGTAGGATTGCTGTTTTCTTCTGACTCACTCAGAGTGGGATGAATAGTTTTTTAAGTTGTCAGAGATTACTTTTTCTCTGTGCCTTTAAATTTGTTTTGAGCTCTTAAAAGATGTATGCTTTAAGACTAAGACTAAGACTGTTTTTGTGGTTACGTATGTATATGTATATATCTTATATCATATTTGTCTCTATAGGTGTGCTCATCTACTTTGGCTATGGCATGTGGAATAGTACACTGGAGATCACGGCCAGAGAGAACGAGGTGCACGCCTCCACCTACCAGCGCTATGATCAAGGTGTGGACGAAGGCTTCTGCGGATTTGACGACGATTTCTACCCGCCCTCCACTGACCCCTGGGGTGCGACGAAGGGGGGATCGGGCCTCACCCCGCCCCCTGAGGCAAAACCCGAAATTGACGGGACGCCATCGAAAGGTGGGGGCAGGACCATTGCCAGTCACGGCCTCGCGGAGGAGGATCCAATGGATTTCTGAAGGGACTGACTCTGTGTTACCTCTGAATGTACTGCCTTGTCTGCTGCCTGGGGGAAGGGAGGGGGAGAGTAGTGTGAGTGCATGAATGATTGTGTGTGTGTGCGTGTGTTTGTGTGTGCGTTTGCGTGTGTGTATGTGTGCATGCATGCATGTGTGTATGTATGTGTTTGTGTGTCTAACCCTTGGGCTAGATTGTTTTCTTGGCAGTGGCACTTTACCACACTTGGCCAATGTGGACGTCAAGGTCATGAGTGTCTTGTCACAGTCACATGTTATTCACTTACTGGAATCCACATCCTACACAAAGAAAGGCCACAAAGAAAAGTGCGGACGTAGCAAGCGATAAAATATTGTGTGTTTCATCACAGTGTGAACCATGACACATTATGTACTGAGCAATCAGTTAACTGTTTATATATAAGAATGTACGGGATGCAGGAGAGGAGAAGGTGAGCGAGGGACAGATGAATCAGCACCTCTCTTCCTGTTTCAACACAGACAGACCGGAAAGTTAGATGACAGAATGACAAGCCCAAGCTATTTCCTATGTACAGGTCCGACTTTCTCTGCACGTTTCATTTTCAACAGACAGGGCAACAGCTGCACATGCTCTCAAAAACACGTAAAACATTCTTAAAAATCCCAAACTACTTTCTCCTGACCCCTAACATCTAGCCCAAGGGATTCAGAACTGGATTGAAAAGAGGGTGTTGAGGTTTTCTGTCACAAATAGTACTTGGACTTTGCTTGCAATAGTGCCTTCATCTACTGTATGTGTATGTAAGTTTTTGGTTATGTCTGTTTTCTACTTTCATTTTGCTTGTGTATGTGCGAGGGTGTATGCACAATCGAGCTCCACCTTTTACATTGATTTTCATGTCTGTGTGTGTAGATATAAAGTGTGTTCTTTAGGTTGTTTTACCGTGTATGTGAAGGTATCGTTTTATTTCTTCCCACTCCTTGCCCCAGCATGGAGCTCAAAATCAATCCACCTGCAACAAAGCCGCACTTGGTACAATATAACGTGCTTGACAGCTCATCCGTGTACCTAAAAGAGAGTAAGTGTTACAGAGAGAGAGAGAGAGAGAGCAGGTTGAATCCTTACTGACAACCTGCATGGTTTATTGTGATGAATGTCATATTTATTGTTCAGTCTTTTCTGTGTGCTTGTCTCTCCGTCAATGCAGTTCTTGCTGTTTATCAGGGTGGGGAAGGAATACATTTTCAGTTCATGCAATTCAGGGAATCGATTTTCCTCTAAAGTTAGTATATTTTCTTCTAGAAAAGAAAAGAAAATTAGGGACTATACAAAAATTATTGATGATGGAGAGTGGTCAGAAAAGGGGTCGGATTGATTTTTTTCTCTTTTTGCTGAAGGGAGGTAGTTTTTTTATTGGTTTAATCTTTAATCTTTGAATTCTTTCTCAGCCCACATTTAAATATATTTTTAAATTTACTATAGCAGATTAATTATAAGAAAAAACAAAATAATGAAAGTTATTAATCATTAACATATTCAGCTTAAATGTTATGGTTATGGTATACCATCTTAAATTCATCATTCATCTTGTGGTCATTAATGACTAATTGAGTTGGATCAATACTAGTACGTTATTTAGAGATATTGAGGGGAGGGTATTTCAGTTCTTTCAAGTCAAGAGGAAGGTTCAAATTAAATATTTATATCGTTCTGGAGGGTCTTGCTTTGTTAAAGAGTGGAACATATGTTTCAACCCCACTCCCCACACCAATAATATCTGTCCCTAACTGAGAAGGACTGTGTTGTAAATAAATTGGAGTTTTACTTTTACATTGAGTGAACTGAAATTGAATCCTGCCTCTACCCTCTCCCTTGGTGTTTTACTCATATACTTCTTTTTTCTCTACATTGTTTTTATCCTTCCACTTCCACGACTTCCACCACTTTGGCTCTTCCGGCCCAACTCTTCCTTCATATATTTGCCGCTTCACCGTGCTCTTGATACTCATCAGGCCATGTCAGCAGGGAGTTGCCACTCTAAGTCACAAGTGATAGAGCCAGGATTAGTTTTCAATCAGGATTTGAAACAGCAATCCGTTCGACGATCTATTAGCTCCTGTTCCATCTCAGGCCGTCTGCTATCGCTCTTCTGATTTGTCAGCGGAGCATTTACTCCTGTCCCCGTGGTTCTGCTCCTATCCAGGCCCACACAGGTGTGAGTGAACCTCCTTGTTGCCCCTACCTCTTGAGTTTTGTATGCATGTAGCTAGTGCTGAAGTCCCACTCTTTACATGTTATCTACACTGCTGCTGCGCCCCGAAGAGATATTGTGAAAACCAATCAAATTAAATCATGGTCCTGTAGATCTCAGTGTGTAAGATATGTAAGATAATGCTGCCAATGTTAAGGGTTCAATTCTATACTAAGAATGTATGCACTCATGGCACTGTAAGGGATTTTGGAAAACACCAAAAAGCATACTGCTATGTTATAATGTTGAGGGTGGGGGCACTTCTACAATAGCTGCTGCTGTATGCCCTGATTGTCCTCATGGTACCCTTTCCTCTTGCCCCCTGTTGCTGCATCTGTCCCTTCCAGGGAAGCCTTATTTGTCTAATGCACTAAATCTAAGGATGCCACGCTAAACCCCCACCCTACCTCTGCTCTCCCCACATCCATCCACACTCAAAAAACTCACCCCTTGTTGTCACACTCGCCCTTTGGTGTGTTTCCAGTGAACTTATTGTGATACCAATCCCCCAAAACAACCCAGTATCCTGAGAAATTACGCCCATATTGGATGATTCTGCAGCCCTCCAGTGCTGGGAGTAGTGTGCCCTTTCTGTAGGTGGATGGGTGTGGCCCGTCAGATTTTCATGCAAAGGCTGGCAAACTTTCACATAGTGTAGATTTTACAAGAGAAATGCCAAACTCAATATATTTAAATTTGACTACTTTAGCCCATCTAAAATGAATAAATAATGAGTTCAGTATTTACCTGTCAAAATAGTGTCCCTGACAGTTTGGAGAAAACTTTGTAACAGCCTTTAGATCTTCATATATGCACAGTGAAATAAAAATGTACAGAAAATATCATAAGAAAACAATACTGACTTTTTTTTCTTGGGGGGACTTGGACTAATGACCTCAGTATTTGTACTGTAACCATGATCTTTTCCTAAACTATTTGCTTTTGTTGCTTAACCTTAACCACAGTTCTGCCAGCCAACTCATGTGGAGGAAGGGATTATAATGTGAATGTAGAATATGTTTGGCATGTAGTCTCGGACCTCTTAACTCTCCACAAGGAAACACCAAGCTCAACACAGCAGTGGGGAGTGATGATAATAAAGTTAACCATACTATGATTAAACCAAATTGTACAGTCGATGTTATGCTTGGAAATTGTAGAAATAGAAGGAAAAAATATTATCATTGGGATTGAAGGTATACTGAGGTTTTGCAGAATTGTCCAATATCAAGGATCTGTCAGGTGATAGGGTTGGAAAAAAGCAGCACATCTTGAAACATTTGCATGCTATATCTCACACATATATTGCATTATATTGCTATTCAGCCAAAATACCTTCCCCACCTGGATCACTTCTCAACTCAGCCAAAAATAATCCAGCCGCTTTGCATTCATAGCTCAGCCAAAACAAGATGGCAAATTCAAGGGTTGCCATGCCTCTGACACTGAACTGTACAGTCAACTTACTATATTATCTGCTCTGTGTGTGTATGCATACGAGTGGGGGAGTGCATGTGCAGTATGTGTGTACGTATGTGTGTTTGTGGTCTGCGCCTGCGCCTCAATGTGACCTGGTCCGGTGAATGTGTAGCATGCTGTCATGCACAAGGCCCAGACTGTAAATGTTGTACTTGCATGTGGTGACTGATCGTAACGAGACATAATAGAACACTAAACCAAACCGAACGCAGGCTTGGTTCTTATACCTGGGAGCTCTGAGAGGATTTAAAAGGGGTTGTATTACAACTGAACCAGATTCAAAAACACAATTGTTCAGGATCCTTACCAGTAAATTGAACGGAAAGGTATTGTATTAATTGCACACTCCTATCACTTCTATTCATATTCAAACCCAAACCTTTCTTGTACTTTACAGCTTAATTCTATGTTAAATGAGAAAGGAATTCTATGAGGTAAAAGGAGATGATTTGCTGGATTCGATTCAAACCTTCACATATGCTCTCATATATTTCTAAGCTCATACAGTAATCTCCTCCCCCAGGTATGAGAACCAGGGCTCCGTTTGAGTACAACATGTAGCAAACACATGGGTGTGGGGATGACTCCTCTCACATCCTCCCTCAACCACTTACAGTATGCCTATTCCTGCGTATCCCTCCTCTCAACCACAACCTCTGCAAGCCAAAGTCCACAATGTTTGTTTACTTTTCACATACAGGAGACTGGAGTTTCTTCAAAGTGAACACTTGTGTAATTTCTTCAAAGTGAACACAGCTAATTGTTGTACCTACTTGGGGTTCTGCTAATAAGCTACTAATGTTAGATTACCCCAAAAATGTTCTCACGATGACTTTATGACGATGATTGAAAGTGTAAGTCTATACTCCATTGACTACAGGTCCAATTGTCCAGCATGGACAAGAAGCAGTGAAAAAGTAAAACACTGAAGGGAAGGTGAACTAAAAGAAAAGTATTTTTTTACAGCTGTCTCCCATCCACAGGTCCTCCTGGGGTAGGTGTGCACAAAAGCGCTGGGTGGAGTTATCTGCCTTCACTTTCTGTGTTTTTAATTAATCACAAGGAGGCCTGGGAGAAACTGCTTAATAAATATATTTTTAACAACCGTACTCTCACTAGAACGATAATGCTCATTTATAAACTTTAATCCTTTCCTTTGAAGGATTTTGAAATGGTTGGTTTTGACGTCAATAGGACCGTGGTTGGTTTAGGAATAAGAGTGCTACAGAAAACATGCAGAAACTATTTTAATACAATTCTATAAAGGGTAAACTACAAGCATAATCAAATATTGCCACTATTGCTTTTAAAGTCAGCTACTATTTGTTTATTTTGTCTCGGAGAAGGTGTGCCATGTTCTTCCTGTGCTCTGTGTTCGCTGTGGCCAAGTGTCCAGTCAGTGTGTATCAGACTTGTTGAGATTAGCTTCTCTCGCAACAACTATATATTCCTTTTCTCTTCTGTATATTTTGGCACAAAGCTGTAAAATGTAGTTGTTTTTTATGTAATTTTTTTAATGGTTTCTTCCATATGTGTGGTTATTTTGCTCCTGGGTGCACTGTTTTTGCTGAGTTGTTGATATTGCTTCCATGCAACAATGAAAGTTATTTATTGCAAATACCAAAAAGAGGCTTGTTCTTTTTTTTGTTGTTATGAATACTATACATTCGGTTCAGTCACACTGACACATCTGAGAATTTTTACAGATATGGAAGGACCTCCTAGCCTACCTTAGCGGTAACTAAGGTAAGCTAGGAAGCCATTGCCTATAAGCCAATTCTCCCACAAAAGGAATAAGATCAGTTTGACACACATGCATTGCAAATATTATGCTGGTAATTGGAAGTTCAAGCAAGTTTTAGTGTCTCTCACTCGGAATCAAAGAACACACTCTTCACAATGCTATGTGTGTAAAATCCATACAGGAAGAAAAAACTATTCCTCCAACAGCAGTGCATCTTCAATAAACCAGAACAGAACTCAGACAAAATATATGTTCTGTTTTGATTAGAGGGCTCGACTCTCACCCTCTCTCGACTGTAAAAACTCACTACATTGCTCTAACATTATTGCTCTGGTTTTTGTTCTCACCACCTATACAGAAACACAGAGTGGAAGGGGAAAAGTTCATGTATGATTGCTGGGTGTTGATGAATGGTATTTTGGGAAATTCATCTGACATTTCAACTCAAGTAGAAATAGACAGGCCAGGCTGATGGAAAGTAGATACAAAAGGAAAGTAAAATAAATACTTTGTAATTTGCTGGAAAGGATATAATATCACAGAGTAATGGTGTTGGTGTGTGGTAATGTCCAAGAGCAGGATTTTCCTTCTGTTTAAACTTCCTCTAAGTCAACAATAAAGTTTTGTTGATTGATCGCAACTTTAGATAGCGATGTTTTAGCATAGCATATCACAACACTGCTAGTCTCTTTCAGCAATACAGGACAGCTTGGTTGCCCGCTACCCTGGCCTCCTGTGGACTGGATGGCTCTGTGCCTGGAACAGCATCACATTTCAGGGAATACACACACCGACATGATCACACACTGACACACACACACACACACACACACACACACACACACACACACGGGCGTGCCGGGAAAGACACATACACATACTTTAAAGTGACAGAGTGATGTGTAGAAATACAGTAACTGAGTGGAGAGGCATGCAACTAGGAGAGCTGGTTGTGTGTGTGTGTGTGTGTGTGTGTGTGTGTGTGTGTGTCTGCGTGTGTGTTTGAAGATAAGCTGAGGACAATGAGATTGCACATATTGTTTTCAAAGTATCATGTAATATCTATGGTATGACTCAGTGACCTTGATATGGACAGAGGAGCACAGTCAGCCACACACTGGGCTCAATCATACTTTTATGCTGCATGCTTTGTGTGTGTGTGTGTGTGTGTGTGTGTGTGTGTGTGTGTGTGTGTGTGCGCGTGTGTGTGGTTTGCAAGGGAGGGCCAGTACAGTGTGAGGTTTTGAGTGTCTCAGGGACAAGCTCTTCTGTGCTGACCTAACTCAGGGTCACTGAAACACATTACAGATATGATACACTGGAAAAATTAATGTTTTGGCAGCTTATATTCAAACAAGTATTCACACACACACACACACACACACACACCCACAGACTCACAATAGGCAGTCTATATCACCAACTTATAACAACATTGTCACATTCAGCTTGTTCCACGGTAGTGATTACTGTAGGATATATCTGTCACACGTCACACACAACATCCACTTTCTGTTTAAAACGTAACACCCAGATAGAGGAAAGAAAATTATGAGTGGGATGAGGACATCTTATCAACTAAGTAAGACAGACTGGAGACAAAAGCAGTTTTAATTATTTTGCCTTTATTATATAAAACCAAACAATAGCACGTCAGTGAAACAATAAATAACCAGCTAATACTGCTTCTGAACGGATCTGAGTTGGAAATATCAGTTTCCTTCATCTTGGAAATATCAGGTTCCACCTGTGTTCACAGCACTGTTCAGAGATATTGACCATTCAAGTCATTACATTCCTTCAAGAGAAGCTAATCTACATAATACTGTTTTTTTTTAAACAAACTTTTAGCTACATACCTTTTTGAGAGCTACTCTATGTGAGGACATTTGACTAAGATGGTTACTGGATACTTATATTTCCACAGTTACAAGATAAGCTGCTTTTTTGTCACTCAGTTGTTATTCAAATTAAAAATGTAAGCAAGTTAGTCACACAATGTGTAAGGTAACACTGGATTATGAAATATTACAATCAGATGAGGCAGATATGGACAAAAGATTAAGGTTGTACTCTCTAATACGTTATTTTTGCCGTGCCAGTGGACAAAGTATACATACGACTCTAACACAGACTGTAACACTGCTGGCTAAAGCTCTCTTGTGAAATGTATGTTCATTTCATTCTACAGTAATCCTGTAGTGCAGTGCTTTGTTTTTTAATCAAGTCTATCACTTGAGGAAAATTCACTAGAGAGTTGCACAATACTGTCAAAGACAAATTAATGCACATAAACAATATTAATCAACACATTCAGTTCCAAGCATAAAACTGTCATGTCCTGCTCTTATCAAAACAATAGATCGTGATACTATATGATTTTTAAAAACATCTAACGTAGACACTCGTAAAATGTAATCTCTAGGAGCATCTAAATAGAAAAATAGAAGTAATATAGTAGATCAATATCTCAGTCCACAAGGCCTCAGGTGATTAGGACCCCAGGCTGCTGTACAGGCAGCTTGTAGAATTGTGTAACAGTAGGGAGAGTCCACACCACACCCAACATGAGGAGGCTGGAAGATGAGCTCTGTGATACAAAAACAATCCATCTGCGAAAAAAGAGCTCCAACCAAAACAGCCTTTGTTTGTTTGGATGTGTGAATGTCTCTTTTATGTGTCTGTGTGCTCATTGAAGAATTTGTGTATTTTTCTTGACGAACCAACATGAATGTGTGTGTTTGTGTCTCTTTCTCTTCCAGTATAGGTTTGCATGTAACTGTGGTGTATTTGTGTTGGGTGTGTGTGTGCTAGTGTATATGTCATTATATACAAACTAAAGTCCCATGCACATGTTCTTGGGAGTCAGAAGTTCTCCCATCTCAGACGTGGGCGCTCTTGGCATGATTGGTGGAGGGGGCTGTTGGCGGGTTGCCACCTCCCTGTTTGGAGTAGTAGAAACGATTGTTGTCCTGGTAGGAGTGAGATGAGGAGGACTCTGAGGAGCAAAATGTAAGAATGGCACCGCCGAGCAGGGAGAAGACAGAGCCCACCCATCCAGTGTAGAGGGAGAAGCCGAATGACATGATGCCATGCTCCCGGTGAGCGCCAATGGGAAACCAGACGGTAGACACCATACCACACAGTGCTGAGGAGAAACAGACAGAAAATTTGTTAAGATTGGGAACACAAAATGGTGCCTCTGAAAGCAACATATACAAGTTACTCTGAACAAAAATGAATGCAAATGTATGCAAAATGGTGCTGCTGATTATACTAAATACACACAAACATTTTACATCTTCTATCACAGAGGGCGAGCTTTGAATGACAAATACTGGGGATCCAAATGGTGCAAATGAAAGCAACCTACACACACACTTGATGAAGTGTTATTAAATTGGAATGCAAAATGATGCTGCAGAATATTAATCATGGATATTGCATCACCACAAAGTGCTAACTTTGAAGGGCAAATTATATAATTAAACTGGGGATGCAAAATGGTGCACACAAACCCTGCCTACACACATACATGCTGTATCATCATCATGCTTAGGGGTGGCAAAGAGACCGAATAACAGACTGTAAAATGTAAATAAACTAGAGAAGCAAAATGGTGTAGCAGAAAGCAAAAAATCTGAATGGGCATGACCAAGGCTAGGATAGATGGTTGTATGTTACACAGTACAGATTGTTACTTTGTCAGTAAATGTGTAATGCATTGTATTGCAATTGTATATCTCTTTATTTATCAGGACTTCTGTTGAGTATCTGCAGTCTTAACAGAAAGAGTCATAATGGGATAGAGACACTTCCCACCCCACACATTCATTAACTGAAGAATTTGTAAAATAATATCAGTTAGCAGCAAGACTTAATGGTGTTATATAAGCGTTGCCTTGAACTACATAAGAGATTCCTGATCTAAGATGTATACAAGCATTGAAATCCCTATACAACTTTCAGGGACACATTGAGTATATTTTGGATTTTGGCCAGTATGCCCCTGAGGCTCACACAGAACAAATGTATCAAATCATTTTACTACCAATACAGTAGAGTATACAGGTAATAACCAAATCTACAAATAGTGTGTAGACTGGGCTTTAATGTTTTGTATGGACGTAATGATGATGTCTTGCTATAAAGAACCTAAGCAGTGGAAAAGTCAAACGATGGACACAGGTGTCGGAATTGCATTCGAAGCAAACAGGCTTTGGAAAATGCTGCAGCACCAGTCAAAGATTTATAAGCAGAGTAAACTTGGCAATTCAGGGAGTGACTTTCCATGTGGTTCAGGACAAAGGCAGGGTGTGGATGAGAGTAGGTGGAGGAGCGGAATGTGATGGGATCTAGGGGGAAGGATTCAAAGGAACGGGAACGTATAAGTGTGTGTGCATATGTGTGCACCCTAGGGAGGAAGACAGTCCCATTCAACATCCTCTGCTCCCAGAAGCTTTTAAGCATTTTAGGTGGTGTTAAAAGTGGTCACAGTCACGGAGGTCGGAGGGGGTCGTGGTGCCTGCATAAGAGCCCAGAACAATTTGAACCGCTATCATGTACTATATATTTTGTTTGACCTTGACATTCAGTCTTTGCCCACTAATTCATTATAGTTTCATTGTGTGAATGAAATCAAATTGAGCCTCTTACCGACTATGAATACAATCACTCCTCCCAGGATGGTGCGTTTGTTCTTGGAGCTCTGAGGTTCATTGCCAAGGCTGATGCAGGGCATGGACATGAGGATCATTCCCACTGCTGGGAGACCCAGCATTGAACCTGTTATCATCAGGGCACGAGTCGTCTGGATGTAGGCTATAGAAACACATATGGAACATATATGATATTACTATGTGATAAGAAAACTCTCCATCACAGTTAAGCTATTTTTTTTATTAAATGGAGGTATAAATAACAACATAGAGCTGTGTTGAAAAGAAGTGGTAGAAATTACACGTTGTAAATACATTGCATAATATCAGGTGAGAAAATCGAATAAACCTAAATGTATCTAAATGAATGCAACCACCGTGCTGCTGGGCAGGGATGTACACAGAACAGTATCTACCTGGCAAATCCAGGATCTGCGTTAGGGAGACGCAGTGGTAGAGTCCTGCGGAGATGACACAGTCCGCCCAGGGTCCCTTGGCTCCCAGCTCATCCATCTTCTTGCAGGTGTTCAAACCGTATTTACACGTTGTCACCCAGTCATTGGTGGAGGTCGCGATCACGATGCCCAGCCAGCCGAGGCAACTGATGAGAAAACCGCTCAGTTGAAGACACGAGTTCACCATGGCGCAAAATATGCGTAAAGACGGCTTTTTCCCGGGTTCTGAAACCGTTAGAAACCTTAAAACTAAACTTCAGGTTGGTTTACAAAATGAATCAAAATGTTGGATAATACAGCGTCGACTCTAATTTTAGAACTGATGTTCCACCACACAAGTTAATCCACTGTTAAAAGTTTACTTTTCCCTCGCAATTCAGTAATCCCATCAATCGAGCTGTATTGCGCACTTCAAAAGAATGAAGCTTTCACATCATCATAGGTTTTATAGGGGAAAGTTGAGTAAGGGAAAACGTACTCTAAACGTGGCAACCAATCAGATACTTAGATACGAACAAAACACTTTTTTTTAAAGAGGGAGACAACACACCCCACTTCTACTGATTAGAAAAAAGCTGGTGCGCACTGCCCCTTCTTTGCATCGACTGTTACCATCCAGCCTGTGCAGCAGGCTGCACACTGACCGGGCTGCTGGCTGACTTTATTTAACAAGAAATCTGCTGCCATCTACTGGCCACATTTCTCACTGTAAGTGTCATTTGGGTATCTTACTAACAAACGAATTACATTTACTGTCGTTACTAGTCGTATTTTTGTGGACTTTTTGGAGCATCAAAAAACATTTTACTTCTACTTAAGTAGTAGTTTATCTCAAACGGTGTAAGAAAATCAAAACCAGCAGCTTCCTCTCTGATGCTGTTGTGTCTTGTTGGTCATGTTCACTTGCTCGGGGGTCCGGGAGATCTCACCTGGGACGAGTTTATGTGTGATGGTTTATAGTTAGCGGTATTGTTTATTGGCATATGTAAAATAAGAACAAGAAGGGAAAAAAAGATAACATCTACATTGATCGGTTTCAAAGCACCACCCGGTGAGCTTGCTACGTGACCCACATGTGTTCGTTTTTTTGTCAAAAATACATGTGACAGCTGTGACTGCAGAGCCTCGTTCAGCTCAACACTTTTGGATTTGGAATCCACTGGGACCAGAGAGGCTGAGAATGAACGAGCAGAGAAACTGAACCTGGAGCAGTTCATTCAGACAGGTGAGTAGCTGCAACAACAAACTGACTGACAGACTGTACAGTGGAGGACTTGCTGCTTGTGTGTGGGCTGTGGTGTGTGAAATCCCTTTGCTCTAACGTGTGTGTTTGTGGACTGTAGCTGCTGTGGAGGTTATGTCATCTTTACACCACTGTTGTCTGCTTTGGCGTTGCTTTGTTCTGCTGTTTGAGTGGCAGGTTGTTTAATGTATGTTGCTTTTTTGTGTAATTGCCCTCTTTCTTGAAACTGAGGAAGGTGGTTGTTTCTTTATAATTGATGATGAGTTGTATGCCCAGGGTGCAAATAAATAAAAAAAGGTTGGTTTGGATACAAGGGCTGGGTGGTGTTGTTCCACTAGCATAAGCATAAGTTGGAAACTCCTAAAATTGTACTTACTCTAAGTGCAGCACTTAAGCAGATTTACATGTTTACAATTCCAACACTGTCTGAATGTGTCTGATAAAGTTTAAATGTTGTGAGAAAAGTGTTATTGAGCCTGTTTTTCTGCACCTGGTCATTGTCCAGGCTGTTAATCGAGCTCATTGCACTTTGCACAACAACTATAAAAGACCTTAAATGTATCAAGCATTCTGCTTTGCGTTTAGTCACAAACACAAGACACGATGAGGACACAAGCTTCGTTGGGTCACAAGCCTTTAACTCAAGAAAAGTTACGATTGAGCTTATATGTAAACTAGATGAACTATGAAATCATTTCTAGTTGTGTTTCCTGGTCCCTAAATCAGAATTTTGGAACCACTGTTCTGCGCTCCCATTCACCAACAGAGGGCGATAGAGCACAGCAATGGTCTGCAGTTGACATTCAGGTATTGTACGTGCAGGACATAGTGTTTTCTTCGTCATGTCCTTGCTGTATGGAGTTAAGTAAGTCCTCCATCACTCACATCGGTCCAGTGACGTGGCAGCAGCATAGCAATCAGTCTGAGAGGAAGACAGAGACAGACTGAGACGCTTCAGATGGCTGCACAAGGTCGGTGCAGCACGTTTGGCCCACTTCTTCCTCTCATGTTCTCACCGTTGCTCTTGTGTCCTGTTGTTTGTTCTGGTCATACGTGAGGCAATGTTTACCCTGCCTGGTAAAAGTGACACAATTAACTGAATGTTTTATTAGGCTACATGTGATTCAGAACAGGTAAAAACCATGAGATATCTAGAAAGGCAATACTCATTTTAACTCTGCAGGTGTCTGCAGTTTTTCACTTCAGTGATGTGTCCCAACAGTATCACTGTATCTTACCTATCAAAATCTGATGAAGGCTGCATTTCTCCCCCCTTTTTTTTTAAAATTCAACCAGCTGTTCTGAGTTAAAAAAAAAAAAGTAAGGGGAGAAAAAAGACCACAATGTATCAGCGGGACAAAAAGCTGCTGAAAAGCAAAAGTTGCAGCCAGCAGTTTTGTGGTAATGGCGCATGTATCTTGTTAATACATGCTCAATATTTCCTGCAGCTGCTTCAAAGTGGAAACCTTCCACTGAAGATAATCAATTATGGCTTTTTAGTGGGGATCTGTTGCGGGAGGTATTGGGTTTTAGTCATTCAGTGTAACTTGTGTTATGTTTTAGAAGAGACTACAACTTGTTCTAAATCAATATTTATGCTTTGTACTTTTATCACTGCTTTTTTTGACACCAAAGTCAGCTCCTTAGTTGGAGAGCTGCAGGCACTTACTAGAGTTTAGGCAATTAGAAAGCTCTAACACACGATCTACAAGCCCCTGACACTGCTCTGGTCAGCCCTCTAGCCCTTACACCAGCCCCAGCTGACACTCCAGCGTGGATGATTATTATCTGTCTCTTTGCGGTCTTTGCAGATGGCTCCACTTTTACTGAGTGTTAGGCTTGTTTCTGCAGTTTATTCATGTATGCATGCGGGGTGAGTTGAATGTCAAAAAAAACACAAACATAAGCAAAGAATGGACAAATTTGTATCACGACCTGTGGTGGAGCTTCAGCCCCACAGTTAGTTACTGTGTGTGTGTGTGTGTGTGTGTGTGTGTGTGTGTGTTACATCTAGGGTAAAAGTGGTAAGATGCAAACACATTATAGATCATTGGGGTAAGTGGTTTGAGCCAGTCAGCCATGTAAACAGACAGTGTTACACTTCATCTCTCCCACCATCACTCTGTATCTCATTCATACATCTCTCTCTTTTCTTGCAACGTCTCCCACTCACCGCTCTAATAGAGTTGTCTGATAGATAGATAGATAGATAGATAGATAGATTTGAGGAACAGAATCAAACACATTAAGAGAGAGAGAGAGAGAGAGAGAGAGAGAGAGAGAGAGAGAGAGAGAGAGTGAATGAGGGTGGGAGAGCGAGACGAATAGAGAGAAAGTCACAAGAATTAGACTGAGCATGAGCAGGGCATATCCCACTATGATTCCCAGAGCAGTTTGTCTGATACAGGAGGAGTGAGGCGGCAAGGGAATGGGAATATTATGCTAATGCAGTGAGGATTGCAACAGCAACGCTGACATAGAGGGATGATGGGGTTTTATCCCTCCTGGGGAGGAAAAGGAGGGGCTCCAGTGCATGTATACTGTGTGTGTGTGTGTGTCTGGGTGGGGGTGGGGGGGTGGGGGGGCATCTGAACGAAGTGGAAAGTTGAACACAGTGGAGCAGGTGGGAGAGGAAGCACGGCAGAGTGGCTCCTCTCCTTCCCTTCATGCTGTCAGAGCGGTCAGTCGGGCAATTGAAAGAGATGAGGAGCACCGACACACTCTTTGTGTCGGGCAAAGCAAGACTAGTGGTCCAGTTCAGAGGTGGGGGTGCAGTCGAAGTGAATGAGTTATTAGCGGGGAGGTGAAGAGGAAAAATGATTAAGCGATTGGAAGAAGAAGGGAACCTTTTTCGGCCAGCCCACTGTGATGGAGTGGCAGCCATGCTGGATGAGTCATCCTGGCCTAGAGGGAATGATGGGTGCTTTTTCAAATAGTTGTCAAGTCACATTTTGTGATTAACAGGAGGCGGAAGCTGAGCAGAGGAGGATCAGTTTATGCTGCAGTGCAACAGTGATATGACTCCAACTGATGAGGTTTCTGTCAAATGGCTTCACAGTTGATCTGTTGAGAAAAACAGTACAATCATTTCATTCTGAAGTAAACACAACATCATCTGCTTCGCAAAAGTGTCCTGCAGGTGGAATAGCATGTTAATCAAGACTGATGCCTGCATATTTGGGACATTTATGCATAGGTTTTGCATGACATTTCTACATTTAAATGCAAGGCTTTGTCACACATTAATGTAAAAGTCTAAGTGAGTGTAAATAAAATCCTTTCTTGCTAATGTACTTTAGCTCAGAGCTTCCACCAAATTTAAGTTGCTCCTTAGTTATAGTGGTGAAAATTAATTTATATCCCAGGCTCTATGCCTGCTGTTAACATGCATCTTGTGTCTGGAGTTTGCATAGACACGATTAAGATGGATTATGCTTATATCTTCTCTCCTGCAGTATGCATATCCATTGTTCACATCACTTCCTCTGATAATGTTGCTATCTAAGTTGCCTACCACTGGTTTTACATGCTAGACACACTATCTGGTTTTTCTGTGTGTGAATCTTTGCATGACATCTTAATTTTTTAAGAGGAGGGAAAACTTTTTAGAGAGAGGAAACTGTTTACGTACCCTGCATTTTTTGGTCCTTTTACTTTCCAATCTGCTGGAGCTGCTCCTTTTTATTACTTTAAAACAGATAACAGAGCTAATACCCAACAGTTAACTTTACTTAAATGCCAGTGTAAATATTTTTTTTAGCATTTAGGTTGTCAAACTGTTCATGTCACAGTTTGGAACAAACCCCTCCAGTAAAGCTTGCATCTAACTAGTGGCCGAAGTTTCATACTGCATTGTAGATGACGGAGCGTGCTGCTGCATTGGGAGCCGAGTCGCAACTTGATTCGTGTCCAATCCTCCAGTGTGTCTGCGGTGTAGCAGCCATCACTCACCGCTAACTGTGTTAGCCATTAGTATCAATTAATCTCAACAAACGCTGTTGGCCATTACACTCAATACATCACCACAAGCTCTGCTAACTATATACCGCCCAGAACATAACAGTGCCGCACAGCCCGGTTGCTCCGTGGGAGAAGATGAGAGATACATGTGTCATTCTCCATATGGCTAAGTGGGAGAGCGAGAGAGTTACAACTAGAAATAGGGAGGAAAACAGAGATTGTGAAAAAGAAGGTGATATATAACTCCTTCGGGCCCTCTGGGACTGAGGCGCGCTGCCTCTGTCAACACAGTAAATATAATCCCTGTATTTGTCATAATAGTTCATTAGTGCTGGGAAGAGATTTACGTAGATAGCAGGGGCGAGGAGAGTGGATGAGGAAAGGGGCATTTTGTTTTCCAAAATCCATGTTCTATAACATATTTGATTCTATAAACGTATTTTACTCCCTGACAGTTGGCACCTTCCCACATACATAAAGTCCAATCCATTAAGCTTTAACTCCTTCTCTCGCTCTCTATCCCTTTCTTACGTTCTTTAGCATATTCAAACTGCTTAAATTAGCCTCCTCATCATTCTGCTCTTTATAATCCTCCTCCCCTCCCCCTTTCTGCTCTCTTGTCACCAGCAATAGAAAAATCTATTGCTCTTTACATGGAGCACTGTGCATTATCTAATATAGGAGATGGGAATGTGTTGGGCAGTGAGACAGAGAGAAAGAGAGATGGAGAGATATATGGAGAGAGAGAGAGGGAGTCATGACTCGTATATCATCTTGATGAGAGGCTCTGCAGCACCGGACTGAGTGGAAGTTGGGCCATGTGTGGAGCATAGGATTACGTTATGCTGCTTAAAGGGATAGTTCAACATTTTGGGAAATCCACTTATTCTCTTTCCTTTTCGAGATTGGTATCACAAGATTGATATCAGCCTCATGTCTGCGCGTTAAATACTGAATGCATGGACGTCTCATGTCAGAAAGCAAATCTCCTTAAATGTTTGAACACTTTAAAGCTGCACACATCTTTATATTAACAGTGGGTCAAGTGACTGTAATGTGAAAGGGATCACGCAAAGGGACGAGCCCACAAAGAGTTATTGTTGAACTCTACAGTTCCTCTCTGCTCTATGAAGTGTTTCAGCATCTTTCAGCTCATTGGTTTTATGGCCTGCAACTGTACTGTTGGGTTCCCTCTCGCTGCTCTCAAGAATCACATTTTCAGTCGCAGCAAGAAGCTGCTTTCTGATAAAGCCATTGTACACTACTTGCCCTGCACCAAACAACAAACAGGCACTACCTAGTGAACATGGTGAAGAATTTTGTAGCTAAAAAAGCAGGCTATTTCCCTTAGTGGTTGATGGAGACCAAAACAGAGCTAAAAAGAGAGTTAATATTAGACTGGGTTCATTAGCCTAACGCATGCTAACATCACTGAATGTCTCCTGGATGTGTAAATAGGCAGCTGTTGGGTAATAAGTTACCATGTAAGCTTTGTGAGATGATAATAATGAATGTTGTGTTCACAGTTTATTACGTGGCCCCAAAGTGCCACAAAAAATTTTTTCAAACAGTGCTGCTTTGAAGACAGACAGCAAGGCTGACTGGCAGATTCCTTGGTCATTCAGGCACTTAAAACAGCCGTGCCTGGTCTGTGGGAATCAACTGGCTTTTGCTTCCTTTTTAAGGAGGCAGCAATCGACACTTCTTAGTATGAGTGCTGACACATTGGCAAGAGTGCTGATCCGCTCCACGATTGCCTTATAGGTGAATTTCATTATTTATTTTTTCAAATTAGATTAACTATAATGGACAGGGGTCAATGACCCAAGAAGATCATTACTTATCCACTGACTCAGGCACCGGCCTTTACCTTGCTATTCGTCAATTACCAGCTGACAGACAGGCGCATGGAAACGGGGTCATGCCAAAGCCCCAGCTTCCCCACGTATATTAGGCTAAATCTCATTCCTCTCACCCCGCTACCCCTCTCTGGGACTCTCCAGGGAACGTGGAGGAGATTGAGTGCTTCATTGTTTCTGCTAATGCGCTTTAGCTGCCTGTCAAAGAGGCAGTTGGGAACTGCTCCAGTCTTAACCACCAGCTTGTCTGTTACTGTTACTGTGTATGTATGTATGTTTGTGTGTGTGTGTAATGCGCTTGAGTGTGTAGCATGAACTCATACAGTATGAAAACACTATATATTATAATTTCTGCGTGTACAAATGCAGCTGCTTATGTTAAATTATTCCCAAATATTTATTTAATTGCCCACCTTCTTATCAAAGCTTTCTCATGGTGCTTAGCTATATGTTCCCCTTCCTCTCCCATTCTGCTTCTCCTTAAAACCTGCATTTATTGGTTTCTCTCTAACTTGTCACCCCCTCCCAACCCACCCCATTCCATATGTATGCTTAACCATACAAATGCATTTAAATGTATTTACCCCCTATCTGCCTTTGCTCCCTGACTGCCAACCCCGCTTTCCCCCTCTTAAATAAACCAATTTAATCACGGAGGCTTCTCTGCCCTGGTGCATTTCTGTATGTGTGTGTTTTGTGTGTGTGCTTGCTTGTTTGTGCCTAGAAGTGACTGTGTGAGAGAGAGATCCCCACAGGCTTGTGTGTGTGTGTGTGTGTGTTTGCAATTGTGCATGTGCATCCTCCTCTTCCCCCTGTCAGGGCTGGGTTCAGTGATGCCCAGCATACTCATCCAAAATCTGTGTGACCTTGCCAGTCAGCTAGTCAGTCGGCCATGGCGGGGCATCTAGTACACCTGCCCTCTTATGCTGTTTGTGTGCGCTGAAAGTATGTGCATGTGGGGATGATTTTCCCTCCTCCCTTCTTGTCTTATTTATGTAGCTTCAACTGTAACAGTCAAACAAGACCCCATTTTGTCCCCTAAGATCAGCTCATTAGCATCTGATTGGGCCTTTAATCCTAATGACTTTTTCCACCACACGCTTTAAGATCAGACTGGCTTTGTTACCCGGTTCCAGCCAATAAAAGATACTCCCTTCTGGCCTGTCCCGAGGTGACTGCAATGATTGCATAATGTCACATTTTCAATGTATTTGGATTTGGAATGTTGCCGCTTGAGATGGCGAGACAAGCTGCCATCTTGTTTCACAAAAATGAAAAAGTAAATGCTCTCTATTCCCACAACAACTCCTATCAAAATGTCCCGAAGCATTTATCAGGTGCTTATTCCCTCGCCTATTTGTTTCATAGGAACTCTTCAGCAGCTGACAGTTTAATTGTTCTTGAAAATGCCTAGATGTGAATGTTTTTAACTAGCTATCTAAACGAAAGGCTGAGAGTTGCTGCAATAAGAGGCTACGTGCTGAGCAAACCTTCCCTGGATAAATAGAGACCAGAAACACACACTCACACACACAGTTGCCAGCCAGGTCTTATGTGAAATAGACCAGGCTCAAGACAAATACCAAACAATACGGCATGGAGCTGCTACAGTGCAATTTGAGGACAGGCCTGAGTAATTCTGCTAAAGGAAATCCTGATCTTGCATCTCATCAATCATTTCTGTGGGAACAGCAGCACCTGCGTATGTTTTGTTCTCATTCTGTTCAGTTCTGTAAACGTCCTGTCTCCTGTGGGTGGACATTGAGCTTAATTCATTTCTCTAAAGAAGCAATCTGGCTCTGGGCCCTTCAGTGGAAAACCAGAGCAGCGTCTCCATCATCCTAATATTAAAATGGCCCGCATCCCTCCCTCTGCCCCTCATCTGCTCTGGCTGGCACGCCCCAGGGCCGTTTGTCACACAAACAGCATCTCATATGAGAGTGGGGCTGACATCGGCCCACCAGGAAAGACAGATGACACGTTTCAAAACACCTTTATACAATTGCAGAGGCTTGTCTTTCAAACTACTGCAGAGAAAATGAATGAGTGTGTGTGTGGTACCCAGTGGGTTAAGGCAGGAATGAAAAGAGTATTGGTTCTGATTCTTGTCTTTTTGTCTTTACTCAGCTGCCACCTTTCTTCCTTTCTTCATTTTTTTTGCCTGTGTAATGGCTTATGCAGACCAAGCACAAGCAGTTTACTGTTGGCTCAAAAGTTATTACACAGAGAGGCTGAATGTGTTCTTGGATAAGACATCAGAGTTTGTGTTTAATCATTTTCTTGTCCTGGAAAATGTAATCTTCAAGTACCACACTAAATACTTGGGTCTTTTTTTTATAGACTGATCACCACTGATGTCTTTATCAATTAACAGGCTTGTCAAAAACTGTGCATCCAGTGCTTTTGAGCCCCTGCAGCAACATGATTGTTAGTCGTTGTTTAACAGATGTGACTCATTCTTTCAACCTATGAGTGCACTTTTACACCTGTAAAAAACTGCAATCACTCCTCATTCAATGTTTTAGAATTCAGGTTTGTAAAATTGTTAGTAATTGTCAATTAATCAAAAGTGTATGTAAATGCAAGTGTACTCTTACCCTGCTTCTTATGTGATTGGATACTTAGGGTGGCTATAAAAATGATAATGTTGAAAGGATTATTGCCATAAGAAAATTGCTGTTATTTTGGTATAAAGAACTGAGATTGTGCAGGACCAGGAGCAAAAATGTGTGAACCTGAAGAAATTAAAATCAGCAATGCTGTCCCTAGTGCGCAGCATACTTCTTTTTTTTAATTCTTTTTCTTTCTTTTCCTCCCTTTTTTTTCACCTCCCTCCCTCCTGCAGGCTCAGATAACTGTTGGAGGTGATTTAGTATCAGAAGAGCTGGTGAGGGGGAAGAACAGGAGCAGAGGGGGAGTTGTCTAGAGTGGAGTAATAGATGGACAGGCAGGGATCACGAGGGGACACAGGAGGGCCGCAGAGCTGACACCGAATCTTCTGAATCAGGGTTTCTCAAGGACTTTTGTAATTCACAGTTTGATCTTGGCCTGGGGGATCGTTGGGAGGCGAATGGAGGAAAGGTGGGCTGGGGGTGGGGGTAAAAGAGGGAAGTGGAGATAAAGAAGGAAGGGAGGGAGCTCTCACATGAGCTGAAGATACTGAGAGTACATTGTGGTATTTTAGGAAGGAGCGATGGATTGGTATCTGATATAGTGCAACTACGATGACAAACAGACGTTGTTGTTTCTCAGAATCACAGAAAGCAACTCGGGCGATACTTGCTGCTCCTCTGTGTGTAGAGAGGTGGCCACACACTGATAATTAATGCTGACAATTAATGAGACTTGGGGGACTGTCCAACACGGGAGATTAATGCTGGATATTCACGCTAGCGGTGGATAAATCGAGCCTCAAGCTGCCAGTATGAAGCGCATAAATTACTGAATGGCACAGGAATACACGGTTCAGTGAAAAACAGCTCAATTGTTACTTGGCACACCTGTTACAAAAGCACTTGTATAATAGGTCAAAGTGACCACGATGTGACCTATCATCATGGTAATTCAATAGTGTTCTCTGTTTTAACTGTGCTGCAGCAACTTTATTGATTGTAAAACAACAAAGCACTAATTGTCTCTTCAATTTGCAGTGTATTTAAGTCTTGAGAGGATCGCGTCCTTATCAGCGCTGAGCCAGGCACCAGGAAATGGTGCTGGAGTCTCACACAAAAGCACACTCCACTGGTTGTATATACACATATACATATAAATACGCCCATGCAAATGCAGGCGCGCACACACGTTACATACACACGCACACGCTCATATGCCATCATGGACACACAGAGACACACATGAACACACACGGCCCAACCTGCGAGTGGAACACCCCAGAGGCCGTTTCATCTGTGCAGTCATGTATGTGTGTGTGTTTGACTACCTCAAAGTCTCGAGCTGTAGCCCGCCACTGCACTCGCTCTGCAGCCCTAAGCTTCGAGAGGCAGACGAAAAGGGATTTGCAAGTTCACCACTGGCGGCTGAAATGACTGCGATGCCATGGCGAGTTCTGCTTATGTGGGATTTAAGTGGCTGAGAAATTCGAGGACAGTTTTTACTCCTCTGATTCAATCCACTGACTGGTCTGTCTTTGGCAAATTTAATACACCAATGTATGATTTAAAACCTCAGGGCCGAGAGAAGCTCTCGACTGCTTCCTTTTCAGCGGGTTGCAATAAAAAGTGTCATTGTGATGGGGAAACAACTCTCCATAGCTATATGAGTGCAATTTACAATATATTTGTATGTCATCAACTGTGCATACGCAGCCAATCCACAGGCTCGAATGAGGAATGTTTAACACTTTGTGTTTACGGGGCAACTATACAATACATTGTGAAATAGAGTTAATCATTTACGGTTGCAGAAATTCTGCATTACAATTTTTTCCTAAATCTGTCCAAAGTGTCAGTTCCAGTGGTTTCCTTTTGCTTATCCTTAAGCCAGGACCGGCTTAGACAGATAAGAGGAGCTAGCCGAGGGTCATCAGCTGCTTAGCCTGTGTGTGTGCGTGCGTGATGTGTGCATCCTTGCATTTCAATATGATACCGTATGTGTTTGCTTGTGTGCATGAGCATGTATGTGCGCCGATATTCATTATATGCCAGCATATGCACAAGCATTGTGCGTTTCGTTAGCATTGCTGTGGCCCGATATATGCAGCGGTATTCAGACAGGCTGGGGATCTGCTTTATCTCAGCTCTCCCTTTTCCACAGTCAGGGGCCAATCCTATATACTGTACCTGCACCTGCACTGAGATATGGTCATACAGGTAAATGATATTATGAAATATACTGGTGTGTGCAATCCTCCATATTACTGTAATTGAAGCCTGCATTTATGGCTCTACTTAACTGTAGATTATTATTATTCTCTTGTATGTTATTCTACTATAAGCAGTTCAGTAATCAAATCTGTTTGACTTACTTTTCTTTCTACTATCGACTGCTCTGTTTCTGTCTGTTATCTTCCTCCATGTTTCTCAGCCTACCAAAATTCAATTAGGGCGCTAATAAGATGATGAAGATGACATTAAAACACTGTGGCCATCGTGACCAAATGCAGCACTTCTTTTTGGTTTTCACATTTTTTTTGCTCGTGAGGAGACACCAGATTAGATTTTTGTTCAGTTTGAAGAAGTCGGGATAAAGTTAAGCATTAGGAAAGGGCAGCGACACAGTTGTCTGTTCCCCACCAACGAGATTATGTGAGGATACACTTGTTTGCACCCAATCAGACATGCAGCAGAACTAGTCATTAGCGCTGTTTCCAGCAGAGTAGCCTATTTAAACTCACAGTGAATAAAATGCCTGCAATAGCAATTCCAAGGTCTCATTATCCCCTCTTGTTTACATAACACCTTTTTGTCACCTAATGTAGTCCAATAAAATCATTTGTGATAATCATTAAGAATATGTTTTCTGATGTAATTAATATTTTAATCCTATTCTGATAATGAATGTAAAGAAACAACTTGAAAAGGATGTTTACTAATCTGGATAACCAGCCTGTGATGGGCTGTAAGTACTGTAAGTGTTTCTGCTGAAAATTAAATAAATTGTAGTAAAAAAAAAGCTTGTCTTCAGTATCCTCAGGAAAGCAAATTTAACTTCTTCACAATGCAGTTTCCTTGTTTTAAGAATAGTTTGAAACGCAGCACATGGCAGATTAGTGTATCAAGATGATATCTCTCTGAATAATGAGAGACATAACCTCAACCCATCTGCAGATTATGTTGGCTTGTTTTACCGTCACACAACCCCCTGTAAAATGGCAGATTGTCCATTTTACATTTCAGTTTTATATGGATTAAACAAACAGCGTGTGTAATGTTTTCATTAGTTAGAATTGGAGGTGCAGGTAGGTGAATGTTATTATCTTTGAACTGAGCCCTGCTGGCTGTTTCCCCTTGTTTCCAATCGTTGTGCTAAGCTAAGCTAACCAACTGCTGGCCCCCAGAAACATACAGAAATAAGAGGAGCAATCTTCTCATCTAAGTCTCTGCAAAAAAGCAAATAAGTGTGTTTCTCAATGTCAACATTGCAGTTGATTTTCTTCAATAATCTAATGGGGAGCAGGGACTGGAGGAGAAAGAGAAGCAGCCGTGGCCATAAGGATATTATATGGCTTTTAGATGATTTAGACTTTGCCTTTTATAATATTTCAGGACAATCAAATCTTGTGTTAAAGTTGTTTACAGCACACTTGTAAATCCTGCTCCTTGTATTTTCAGATTATTAACTGTGCAAATTCATCGAAAACTCAAGTGTTCATCATTCTGGGAGGATTATTATCCGAGGTGTTATGAGGTCTGAACTTCCCTGTTCGCTGAGCTGAAACTAAATCTGTCCTATGCTGCGTTCTGTATGGTAACACAGGGCATAAATCACACGTAGTGTAGTTCCTCAGGGGGCAAAACACAGCAGAGTTGAGCAACACACTTTATGGAGCAATCATTATCATTAGATACATGAGTTTAATATTGGAAATTTATGTCTGTGGTTAAAAAACCAAATCTCAAAGTGGCTGTAACTATTTCTTAACTGCAGGAATTAATTAGATTGCTGCAAAATAATTAAAGTACATGTCAGACAGAATTCTACTTTATATTCTTTACAGTTGGAGAAATTTCTGTCTTTGATGTGAGAATTCCCGTGGCAGGATTATTGATTTCCTTTAAACTCCAGCTGCGAATCGGCTGCAGCCCGGAAGAAGACTCATGAAAGAAATGCGAAGAACATTTTGAATGCATACATCTCAATCTCCTTTACAGCCTGTATTATATACCTCCACTGGTTTACCTTAATGCTTCTCAACTTTATATAGATGGCAAACTATTTTCTTTACAATGTCAAGCAGGATTTCCAAATTAGATTTACTGGGATGGAATCACGTTTCTCATTAGAAGCAACTTTTATCTATAGGGATCAGTATTTTCCTGTCTGTGTGAATGAGTGAGTTCACACCAGCAGATCCATAAATGGCTTTGTTTATTATGTGAAACAAACACACCCAGCAGGCCATTATTCTGTCCCTCAGATAGTAAAAAATACATCATAAACATCTTCCAGCTGGCCTGATGCCTGGAATTGATTATGGCTTTATTGATACTCACTGTAGCATGTCATAGCGATGGTAATGATATGAGACACATTAGGCCACAATCTTCCATCTGTGTTCAAACTGTTGACCTTGACTTGTATGTGGACGGCAGAACACGTTAGATCACAGTTAAAATGAGTCATTGTATTGATCTCAGAAATGAGCGTGATGTATTTGTCCTGGTCATGTGTTGAAAGTATTTCTCCTCCTGTGAGATCAATATTCATTACTTGTCAGTTTTAGAGCTTAATTATGAATGGTTATAATTAATGCTTTGTTTGTATGATGAATGGCTATCGTGCGCCGTGTCGCCTCGTGCCGCCGCCAACAGCAGTTCACAATACAATTTCCCCTCTGAGCCCTTGGCTAGTTCATACCTTGTGACCCTGTGCTCCCCAAGCATTTTCTTCCTCAGCTGACTGCTAATCGATAATCTAAATTGCCTTATACATAAGAAATGATGCAGCAGCAGCTGAAGGTGATGCATCATGAATGGCGTCTTGTCAACTGAAACTGAAACTCGACGTATCTTTTTTTTTTTTTTTTTTTTTTTTCAAATGCATGTATTCTTTATTAGCAGGATCATAACAGTTATTTCGGGCATCCAGAGCACTTCAAAGGCTTGGATTGAGATAACACACTTCCGGCTGAATTTTCACTACAAAATATCCCGAACCAGCAGCTCATCCCACTTTGCAACTCTATTAAATACAGTTTTGCCAAAGAAGCTTGTACAATGTTTATAATGCAAGTGTAATGCCCCCAGATTTTTAAGAAAAAAAAGACAACAAATGTTGCACACAATACTAGACAGTATAATTAAGCAAAACAAGCCGTTGAATACAGATTTATATATATATTTAAAGGAATCCATATAATAACATGAGATATACTATATTGAATATAGTTCTTGTGTGTAGAATCGTGGAAGAAACGAGATGAGGAGCCAGGATGAGGAAATGGTTGGGGACTCACTGGACGTTACTGCCTTGAAACTCGTCCCGCTTGAGTTTCTGTTTCAGGTGTTGAAGGGAAAACAAAACCTCCTTCTAAAGTGTCGCTTGGCCAAGTATTTTGAAGGCAGGCTGTAAATTTGTGACAGGTAAACAAGTTAATAGGGTGACATGGGACCAGCACCCAGGGGTGTCTGTTCAGTTCAGGTATGCCGTGCTTTCTTCTCATTCCACTGCTTTAACATTTGACTCATCATGTCTGCAGCTCCAGCGCAAAGGCCGGAAATCCCATTTATTTGGTTTATACATGTGCAAAGCTCTTGATGTGTGTTTTCCAACAGGGAGCATTTAGGATTGTCCCGGGAGATTTCTGAACATCTTTGGTTGGAATGGAAGTGCTGGTCTTCAGATCAACACTGACACTTTGGTGTTTTCCTCCATCTCTGTAACTTATCAGTCACCATCAGCTGTGCCTAGAGCACTGTGGGGTGGAGAGGTTTTATTGGATATGTGCGTGTGTGTGTGTGTGTGTGTGTTGTGAGTGTGTGAGAGTGCGTGTGCTTCTGGGGCAGGGGGTTATTGACACCAGCAGAAGGGCAGAAACACCCCCAGGTTAAAAGAGGATGAAGCATTCTCTGATTTATTTTCATTTCTAGACCATACCTCATAGGAGTACCTTACAAACCCTCACATTCATTTACAAAGACAGCCACACACACACACACACACACACACACACACACAAACGCTGTAAACACATATGCACAGCCTCACCGAAATCCGAGGATTAAAAGCTTCTGTTTGGTCACAAATTAAGCATGTGTGCCCGTCTCTCTCTCTCTCTCTGTGTGTGTGTGTGTGTGTGTGTGTTATTAGTGTGTGATGAGACGGAGAGAGAGGGAGATTTTTTGGCAGTGTGCTGAGCAGAGAGAAGGTTCAAAGCTGTTTTTTTCCCCCGTCTCCCTGCTTCAGCATGTGCGCCACCAATGACCTCAATTAGCTCAGCGTCTGATAGACACACACAGAGCATCCTTAGATCACACACACATGCATACACTAGCAAATACTAGGATATAGTGTAAAGAGAGAGGGGACGGCGGTGATGATAGGATTAGTGGAAGAAGACTGTTTGAATTTGCTGCTCAAACATGTTTGTGTACTTCTCTGTTTCATCATTTGAGATAAACCTTTTCCTGGTCTGTTGGCCGGAAAGAGAAGGAGTGTGAAAGAGAGTGAGAAAGGTGACAGAAGCAGAGGAATGCAGAGAATCACAGACCCCATCAACAATAAGAAGGATGACACAGCGAGTAGAAGTCGGGTATGGATCAAAGAGTGGCTGTGAAGAAAGAAGAGAGGAAACAAGACAAAGTAGAAAAAGCAAAGGGAACTTCAGTTCAAAGAAAGATAGCATAGAGGAAGAAGATGGAGGAGAACTTTAAAGGGGAGGGAAGAGGATGAAATGGGTGACGATGAATGAATGAAAGGAGAGCGGCAGGGAGAATGAATGAGAACCATAAGCAAGAAATGAAAATACGAAGAGAAAAATTATGAGGGAAGAAGAATGAGCAAAACGAGGAAGAAGCGGGCTGCGCACAGATGTAGACGGAGGAAGCGGGGATCTGTCAAACGGCAGGCTCGCTGAGAAGCAGTGCTCTGACCTTCACGGGACAAGCTGCTACAACTGACAAGAATTTATGCATGCTCTCACTTTGTATTATTGGCTTAGTACAGTGAGAGTGTACATGTGTGCATAGCCGTGCATGCTTATGTGTGTGTGTGTGTGTGTGTGTGTGTGTGTGTGTGTGTGTGTGTGTGTGTGTGTGGCCATATGAGGGCGAGACTTGGTGTGTGAATGAACATATGAGGACACGTGTGAATGTGTGTGTACGCTGTGTGTGGGCGCAGGCCAGCCCCAGCGTAAATGAGGTAAAGATTGAGGGTTTTCCCTCCCATCTCACACGTTCTCCATCCTTCCCTTTCATTTTAGCACTCTCTCTGTCTCTCTCTCTCCCCCTCTGCAGCCCCATCTCTCCCTGCTCTCCGCGGGCACTCCATTAGACCTTGCACTGTTATCTTATCCTGGAAAAATAGCCAAACCGCCTGCGGTTCAGAGCAATTATTGTACACCATATCTCAGGAGGTGTTACAAATTAAACATGGCTTGGGTCATGCACCTTATAGCTTTAAGCAACAGCATACAGTATGAGCAAATGTTCATACTGTAACATCCTACTGTATTACGCGTAATGATAAGAATCTGATCCCAATGGTTGAACACGCTTCTTAGAAATGTTTCAATTTGTTATACAAGTTAGAAGCTGACAGCGCCTGAGGTGTAGAATATAAGAAAAGGTCATCTTTATAATGTGTATGGTGTTACAAAAACCTGATAATGATTCATCATTAAAAAAAGATATTGTTAAATACAAACAAGACGTTGTGTGAGGCATTGGTAGCCTCGGGTAAATGTAAGTGAGTGAATAATACTCTTATTTCCAAAGTCCTGAGGCGATCAGTAGAAAAATGAAAGAATGGCAGGAGCTAAATTAAGTGTGATCTAGGAGCTGTTTTAATTCCCTTCACGTTGACAACCAAGGTGCAGCGGCTGTGAACTTCTCAGTGATCCTCTCTGTGGCCAAGACTGTGATTTTGACTCCCCAGGAATGAAAATAAATCAAAAACATCATGCAAACTTACTAAACATTAAGGCATAAACAAGAAGTTCACTTGTTCTGAAAGTTTTATAAATGAACAGCAAGATCGCAAGGAAAGTGAAACCTCAAAACAAATCTTCCAGCATCTTTGGGAATTGAACTTGCACAATTGGTCATGTGATGAATACTTATTTCTTTCTGTGTATTAAATTTCGCAGTGTTTTATTTTTATATTTTATGTTCCTAATTTGTAGTGAGAAATTATGTGAATTTCTTCCAGCTTATTCAGCTTATTTGCTGAATGTTTTCAATGAGTTTTGAGGTTTATGGAGGGATGCTTTACAGCTCAACATTACATAACTGAATTAAATGCAGCCCATGGGGATGAATACAGATGAAGTGGGGGAGACACATTTTAGATGCTTTCCGCGCCACTGCTGTACTTACGGGGGGGATAGTGTAACCAAAACAAATTGCTTCCTTGTAACTATCCTGCAGTACTAATGCGGGATAGCTGCACGCAGGGCAGAATTTCTACAATAGCCACCACTGCAGCTTCATTTTCAGTGAATTGAATAAATATCTGCTGTGCAGCTCAAAATGTCATGGAACTTAAATAAATGTACACCAAGGGAGCAAAAAAAAGTCAGTTTGCACACTATGCTGTTTTATTGTTTATTCCCCCTCTGGTATCTTTTGTGATCTGAGTCTGCATATGTGCACACGTGTGTGTGCGTGAGGGTCCGGATATGTATCACGCCTCAGTACTTCTGTGTGTCTGTGTGCGTGCGTGCATGTGATTTAGCGTGTGTTATGCAGATTGCAGGAAGCTCACGCCACCAGTCTGGCTACTTGAGAAGCATCTGTATCTATGACGGCAGTTGTCCACCTGTTGCGCAAGCCAAGAGTACAGAAGGCGTTCCAAGAGCTTGGAGAGAAGGGGGGAATTATCCCAAACACAGACTGATAGCTTCTGATGTCTGGCCATGAAGGCAGTTGGAGATTCATGGCCACTCCCCAACATGAGATTAGCAAAACTAAA
The DNA here is from genome assembly GCA_036023655.1 of Nannoperca australis. Taxonomy (NCBI): domain Eukaryota; kingdom Metazoa; phylum Chordata; class Actinopteri; order Centrarchiformes; family Percichthyidae; genus Nannoperca; species Nannoperca australis. Next base: position 20,234 of record JAVQJD010038131.1, on the reverse strand, counting down.
GGACAACACTTTTAGCTTCTTTTAACTTCTCCTCAACCGCATGAGACACACAAGGATACCCGCTGGCTTCACATGAACACACCGATACCTGCAGACACTCAGCAGGGCAATCCACACGCCTACATAGAAATACACACACAACACAAACAGGCCAGAGGCTGGTTTCTGACATGTGATTAGCAATGACTCCTAAAAGTTTAACTGGCCTCTGGTTGCGCACGCACACACACACATACAAAGAAACGCTGTACACACAGACACTGGTAAGTTAAAGAGCTTTTCTGCCCTGTGGTTGTCCTTGGGCAATATCATCACAGAGAGAATCAATAGAGCCATCGCTCAGAGTGAATGAAAAGAAGGAGAGAGACACTGAGAAATATATAGGAGGATAGAGGGGGGTGTACAGAAAGATGGGGGAGAGAGAGAATAATAAATGAGAGTAAGGGGAAAGGAGGGTGGGAGGAAGAGCTGGAGCAAGGAAGAAGGAAGGGAAAGGAAAAAAACAAAAGTGAGTAAACGACAATATCATTAAAGGGAGTGGGAGTAGGAGAGTATCACATGGATAGGAGGAGGAGTGGGGTAAGGAGCTGGCAACAGTGGTTGAAGCAAAGGACTACAAAAGGAGGCCGACGACAAAGTGACATGGATGGATGGATGGATGAAGGAAGCAAGTGAAAGTAGAACAGATGGAGAAGGAGGGAAGAAAACAGGGCGAGGGGGTGGTTAGTGAGTGAACATGCAAAGCATGTGAGCAAGAAGTGAGTGAGTGAAAAAAAAGGAGGAGAGGTAAGGAGGAAAAATATAAGAGCAGTAAATCAGTCTGAAGATGAAAGAAACAAGAAAAAGAGATGAAGCGCTTGAGTAAGTGAGACAAACAGTGACCCTGCAATCAAGTTTTGTCAGATTTATAGTGTACTGTACATGAATGACACTTTATGATGTCTGAGGATCAAATTGTGATGTAATTGCTCTTGTCAACATGACCAATCAGATTCTGCTTGAGCGGTGATACATTTCATGCAATAAAGTTGAAAACACAGCTACAAATTTGGTACACAAACAGAGGGCGTGCATTGATAGCTCAAGCAATGAAACACTCAGTCCGTTGCATCTTTATTAATTTTTAAAGTCGCACTGCATCAATATTTTGATATTATCAATGGATCAAATGCATAATGTTGTTTGTAGTGACAAACCATCATAGGACTACTGTGTTTACAGCTTTTTCTGTTATACCCCCAAGTGGCCAAAAGAAGTTCCACGCCTGGTTCATCTCTACTGGATGTAGTTGAGTGTGCTGCACCTCACTAAACAGTGATGTCATGGGGTCCTGGAGTACACTTGTACACAACTGCAGCCAAGTGATCATTTAATCACAGGGCAGCAAAAAAAATGAAAATACAATTTTCAGGGGCTGTTAAAGTTTTACTTTAAATATCGGTTATAGCCAGATTGTTGGCTATATAGTAACATATCCAAGGCCACTATTAATAACCCTAAAATATATGATTGTGAATAAGTCAGACGTGGACAAAAATATTTGAGTGAAGCGTGGTTAGAAGGGAGAAAGGGGTTTAAGGATTTAGAGGAGTAGCAGCAGGAGGTAGACAGAACCGATGTGCTTCTGTGAAGGTGTAATTACATTGGACTAGTCCCGGCCAGGAAGGCAGCCTGACTGTCGTCAACTTCATTAGTGGGTCCCATGTTAATGCAATGACAAATGGCCTACACAGGGAAGAGGCTGATTAAATCGAAATAGATCATAAAAGACACAGATTAGTTCATATTAGCCTCATGCAGGACCTCTCATTATTACCCAGCTGGCCTGTTCTGCTAATCTGAGGTGAGCCCCCCCACCATCACCATCACCATCACCACCACCACTATCTCCTTCACCTCCTCTTCTTCTCTCCAATTCTACACATTGCAAAGTGCTGTGAATGCTTTGGGAGAGGCACAGTGGCCTATATTAATGTAATCCCCTGCACCTTGCACTGCCAGCTCAGCACAGTGCAGCCTCCACCTACAACAATGGGAGTAATGGGCACTGCTCTTATGTATTATCACCACTCACTGTTAGCCAGGGGAACATTAACCTGTGGAACTCAACATGTACATCTTCCTCACCATGACTGCTGCAGCCTGTTTTTTTTTGTATTTCCCTCCAGCACAGCGTGAAGAAACTGATCTAGGAATGTTTAATGTAGACTGCATCTATACTGCTGCTCCAAGGGAATTCTCTATCTTGGAGAAAAAAATGTATTGGGTACATTTATTTCTCCACAGCTAAGGAAATTGCAGTTGAAAAACAGTTGCAAGGTACAGCTAATCTTTTCTTACCGTGTAAATTAACAAAAAATGTAATTAACCCACACATACCTCATGCATGAAATGACAAACACACACACACAGTTATCAGGTTGATCAAGGACAATTTGCTCCAAATTTGTTTAGATTGTAAAGATACACATTTTCTATTGAAACCGTTCTAAAACTTAACTTTAACCAGCTCAATAATCTACAAAGATTGTATAGAAATTGAGAAATATTGTGGATCAAAGGCTTGAATGTGATGATGAAATGAAGAGCACGATGGAAGTAAGCTTATTGAGAAATATAAGGCAAGAACTCAAGTCAGCTAAACTTTTTTTTTGAAAGTCTAAACATGAGGAATTGTAGATCAAGTGGACTCTCACAAATAGCTAATAACTTAGAAAATTCATTGCAGGGGTTACTAGGATTGATCTCATAATGTAATGTTTGAAAATGTTATTATATATCATTTTGATATATAATATATTGAGACTGGATCCTGAATATTTTACACCTCTGCATGAGGAAATGAGCAGCAAATGTTAACATCATATATTATCGCGAAATTAATTCTGTAACCCTGCTGTAATTACACCACACAAATGAAACCATGGCTGAGAGGATTGGTATAGACCTCATCTCATGCTCCTAGTGTTGTTACTGTAGAGCTTGCTCTTCTCTAAATTAAGATCACATTTCCCGTAAACCTCATTACTTACTGCAGTAAAGCGCCGATGCAACTTGTCACTCCTACTCCTCCTCCTCTTCCCTAGCATTGCTCTGTGCGCAATTTTTTTCAAATGTTTTACTTAAGAGGATAAATATGTTGGAAGTGATTCTTAAGCTTTTCATTCATTCTGCCATCTGCCATCACATGAAACTCTGATGGCTTTAATTAAGCTTCAGCCTCTTCCACTTATTCTGCTGTAAAATTATTTAAATGTTTTCTGTCACTCCGACCCAATGACATACTCACAATTTCCTTGCACACTGTCTTTATTTTTATGATAGTAGTGAGTCTAATCCAACGATGTCATTTTATATAGCTGCTTTAAATGTGTTGACTAAATCATCTAAGTCCAGTAGAGTAAAAGATAGTTATTTTCAAGCAACGCTTAAAAGCAGCACTAAATTCTTTCTTTGTTTTTTGGCCACTTGCAGGCAGTGGAGCAAGCTGTGAAGACGACATTGACAACACCTTATAAAGTTGTTATGAAATTAGCAAACTGTTTAAAGCCTGTTAACACATCCAACAGACATGAAAAAAACATCAGAATTGATTTAGAGTCCTGCCTCTGGCTACCTGATGAATGTAAGTCCAATATTTTGTCTCCTTTTATTTGGGTCTCCACCATCTCCTGGAGATAAAAATAACTCGTTTGTAAATGCTCCTCTATGTTCACCAGCTACTCGCTAACAACCAACAGCTAGTTGCTAGTATGCATTTGTCGTTCGGTGCTGGGCAGGTAGTGTACAATCAATTTATAATAACTTTTTAAATGAAACAGCTGCCTGGTGTAATTGGAAATGAGGTTGATGAAAGCAGTAAAACAAGTTGCAGCCTGAAGAAACCAAAACAAGTACTTAAAAAAAAGGCTAAAGAACAGTTGATCAGTATGGGCAACCCCTTTCACATTACATCATTTCAGCTATGGTTCATTAAAAGAATATTGACATACTATCTTTAAAATCTCACATAACTGAAATGTCTTTCCTTGATCATATGAATAAAACATGAAATCACTATTGTTGTATTTGTCTTATAATTGTTATGCTTATGTGCCAGTTAATAATTAATAATCGCTGTCATACAATCCCCAACAGCAGTGTCTTGATTATATAAATAAAAAAATATTCTAACTGAGCCAGACTTTTCATAATGCGGTGGTGTGCAGTTGTCAAAGACTGGAGTCACCATGGGGATTTCAGTAGTAGTAATAAAATGGAGTTTGTGACAAAGTAAGAAGGAATAGAATAAATGTAAATGTAAATAAATCAAACAGGCTGGATGTCAGTTTTGTGGCAAAACAGTCTCTGATGATGACACAAAACTTGTCTCGGCTTTGAAAAGAAGCTTAGTTTAAAAGCAAAATGACATCTAGCTTTCTCTGCAGATTAAACAATCATTTTGTCCAATTCTTTTATCCATGGTTTATAGCAATTCTGTATTTCCATTTGCTTTTTAGGTCTACATTTAGTTTCTTTTGTGAAAATTGCAGAACACACCACAACAGGCCTTACCACAAACAGCATCTGTTTGTCTTCCATCTTTCGTGTACATCAGCAACAGGTGTTGTGTGGATACATCCACTAAGATAAAAGACACGGAACATCTGTGAATGTCAGTCCAAAAATGTGTGCCTTTTCATCATCGCCTATGATTAGTACTAGCCTGTAATGCGTCTCAGGCCTTATTCTGAGCATATTGTGATAATCACAAAGACCAAAAAGGAGCATAGAGAGGAAGAAATACAGCAAAAGAGCTGCAGGCAAACCAGACTTTCACCTTGGGAAAGTTTAAATGATTAAAAAGCTCACAGTATAACCCCCTCCACCATCAGGCGGCTCATTATGTGGCGTGTCCTACTATTGGACCTCATCATTTTTTATAATTGCCCCCAATGGCCGGACACCTACCTGGCCTATTTTGTCCCATTCTGCTGAGAAATTAAGGCATTCCTCTAGCGACCCTGACCTGTCCCAGGCCTTGTCGTTTGACTGACAGCCCATTAGCGGACCATTGATTGGTTGAATCTTGGAATGTGTGAGCCAACCTAATTAGGGCTGAGTCCCTCCTCTCTGAATGTCAATTGAGACCCATGGAAGAAACAAAACGACAGGGAAATGAGGCCTTTCTAATCCTCTGGAAAGAGGACTGTTATTTTTACTCAACAAGATAAATTTAATCTACAGTACAGAGCCTCCGTAACAACAAGTGTGTGTACAGACACAAACGCACACGCACAATCTGTGAGAATGTTATGTACAGTACAATATGCACATAGTTAATCAGTCATGTCCGAGCATGCAACTATGCAAATACATACTCACTTGGGTACTGACTGTATATTCCTCCTTTTGTACACATATATTCATTGAAACATTTCCGGAGGCCCTAATTAACACTTCATTAACACCTCAGTCACCTGTAAACAAGTCCACAATGTCTCATAGGGAGGTGATTGGGCGGACACAATCACACACTTTTCACACACACATTTGTATGCATACACTCACAGAAGAAAAAAACAACTTCCTATCTGTCTCCTCTTGCCTGCAAACACAGATGCTCAGTTTGGTTGTGTGTAAGTGTGCTTTCCTGGGTTTAAACACACACACACATACATGCTAAGACACACACTGGCTGACTGAGATGGCATACATGCATGCCTGTTTTTCTGGGAGCTGGGTTTGCCTGCAGCACGTTTGGAGACTATTTAAATGCAGCTCTCCACCACAGATGGTCCTTGACTGGATCTACTACCATACTGCCATTAGTCATCTCGCCTTCTCCTTTTTATTCATGCAACACCAGCAATGTATTCCTCCCTAAACTTACCTTGACAGTTTGGGTTTTAATAGGTTTGTGAATTCAATCATGAAAACGGAACCACTTGTGTGGTCACAGGAGTGCTCGAAATGATTTTTCTTTTTTCACTGCAGACGAGATGCTAATGAGACGTGTTGTTGATGATGCTTTTTTTTATGAAAAATTGGTGCCAGTGTAGATGACAATATATCAAACTGCCTTAGGGTTAGAGTGATATTTGTGTGGCGATAGTGAGGCCAATCCATTAAACGTGAAAATACCAACTTACTGTATATTTCTGGTATTGAGAGTTTATTTCTGCCGTGGACTTTCTTTGTGCAGCAGCTCTTTGTATAGAGCTACATCTGAGTGTTTTCTGTTTTGTTTCTAAGGATCCAAGGTCTTTTTAAGGACACCGACCTGATTTGCTGATCAACATGGCAACCCAGGAAAAGAACAGAGAATTGATCAGGAGGTACAACAACATACATTGTGTGTGCAAATGTTAGTGTTCTACAATTCTCAAGTAACAACCTATTTAAAAAAATACATAAATAAAATGCTACATCGGCCAACTCTACTCTGAATATTTCAGCATCATACTGAATTGTTTAAAGCTTTTTGTGTGAAATAATTTACCTCTTAAGAGCATATCTTTGTTGTGATTGTCAGTAGAGAAAAGTTTTAGTGTCCCATGGTCCTATACTGTGTTTCAAAAGGTTTCATTCCCAGTCTGTGTAATGAAAACAGTTAACTAAGCTCATTCAATTGACTTGAGGACATTGCAGCTATATGGTATGCATCTTATACACTTGCCTACCTGACGCCCCAGTTTATCTGTATCATAAATACATTTTACTTATATCTATCTCATCTGTGATTCTGGATTTGGTGTCAACTCCTACTTAAAAAAAATTGCATCATCAATACCAACTTGTCAACCCAAATTGTCATGTGGGGACAAAAATGTGTTCACATAGTCGGGACCTACCTTCCATTTCAGGACAAACGTGCTGCCCACAAGGTTACCCTCTACATTTTATGGGGAAGACTTGGTTTTGGTGGATGTTAGAGTAAATGTCAATGTCTGTGATGCCTTAGCTTGAGCTAAATGTTAATGTCAGCATGTAAACATGCTCACAATGACAATACTAAGTGCTAATGTTTAGCTGAATGTTTACCATGTTCACCATTTCAGTATTAGCATGCTAACATTTGCTAATTAGCACTAAACACAAGTATGTATTTCAGCTGAGGCTGAAGGGTATGTAGTTTGTAGATATTTGGTCATAAACCAAATCACTCGAGTTTTTACAATTCTTCCTCAGGGGTACTTAATATAAATAAATAAATATATATATATATCTAATCAATCAACAGTTTCACTCAAACATTTAACTCTAAACCACATATGTCACCCCGATGGTGGCACTAGAAAATCATTAGGATACATCCTCCGGGAACCATGAATGTTTGTACAAAGTTTTGAGCCTATCCATCTAGAAGATGTTGAGATATTTTACTGAGAAACTAAACATTTTGACCTTCCGGTTGCGCTAGAGGCAAAGTCAGGGGATCATTAAAGTACTGGCCATAATCCCCAGGACACCATGAGTGTCTGTACAAACCTTCAGGACAATCCATCCAATAGCTGTTGAGATGTTTCAGTCCAGACCAAACTGGCCGATCAAGCAACCAAAAGACTGACAGACCGACTTTGCCTTCACAACAGAGAATTTGAAAATGATTATAAGAAATGTTGTAACACCACAAATGTGAGTGGCTTTAAACATATCAGCAGTTGTACCTGCTGAGGGCTACATGAGCAGAGGCTGGAAAACAAAACAAGGAAATCTTGGCACAAAATGTAACACACACACACACAGAGAAGCCCTCACAATGAATGCACTTTGCCACACACATATGTTACCACACACTGTACACATGTACACTCAGAGATACACATACAGTACACACATATAAACACACACATTCAAATACACTTGACACAACAGAGAGACACACACACACACACACACACACACAGGGTGCTGCTGTTGCTTCCAGATAAGTCTCTCGCCATAGACCAGTGTCTTTGTACATCAGGGGGAGCAGAGGGTGAAAGGAACTGAGGGGAATGAACTCATGTCGTTAATTTGTTTCAACTCTAAAAACACAGCACACACCAAATCTTCCCTAAACATTCCCACTCCTCCTCACGTGTGTACCCTCTCCTGCTTCCTACAACTCTTACACTAGTGTGTACACTGCTACACTTGAATATTTGTCTTTCTTCTTTTCCTTCCTTCCTTCCCCTCTGTCCCTCTCTTTCCCGTCTCTCCATCTTGCTCCTTGTTAGTGTGCGTTGTGCTAAAAGGTGATATTAGTGCCTTTAGCACTCTGCCAGGAATACTAACTCACAGCTCTCTGGCATTTCAACAGCCTCTGTGCTACCTGTTTGTACTGCCAGATTACTTTAGGATTACATTTACACACACGCACGCACACACACACACACACACACACACACAATGAGATACACACACATAGACAGACTATCCCCCCTCACAGAAGTGCAGTCACCCTTACTCAAATTGGCAGTTGTTGTTGGCTCACCCCTCAGCTGAACCACTATGTTCTCCAGCAGTCTTTTACCAGTGTAATTATGGTTTTGGTTCAGGGATGAATCATTGATGTGGTTTAAGGGTGTGGGTTGTATTTTTAGGGGCAAATAGCAGATTTGCTGTCTGCCTCAAAGAGACAACAAAATATGAAAGGGAGAGCGAGGGAGTGGGAGGAAAAGATCAGAGGGAAAAAGGGACAAAGGTGACGGCAGGACAAAAGAAGGGTGGAGCCGGGGTAGATAAACTAAATGGAAATGCATGTTCATTAAAAATGTGTGGGCAGAGGGCAGGTAGATGGAGGTGCAGACCACACAGAGGGCAGGAGGTGGCGAGTGGACAGGAGGAGGGATTTCAGAGAAACAGAGACACTGCCCCCTCTAGCAAAGATGAAGGGCTACTTTAATTGGGTTTCAGAAGCCTGCTTAATCCTATTCTCCCTATTAATCCCTTGACAATGTACATAATCAAAACAAATACGCCGTGGGGCAGAGCTGTTAATAGGAAACAGTAATACAGATCAAATGTGCATGTGGGACACCTGTATACAATCTTTGGGGACAAACTAAGGACATGTCACTCTCCCTGTGCAGGGATTGGCGCCAAAGGGAGTTTGCAATGACGCTTGAGACCCTTAATAAGCACCCTCCTCCTGGAATGTATTGTGCTGCTGAAATGCAATTGTACAATCATTCTATTCTTGAACACTGCTTGATATCTATGCAGGAGTGCAACAAGTGGAAATAAGTCACCTTGCCCAAAAATAAAATTCCATCTGGAATCCATCCATCCATTTTTTTTTTTTTCTTCAGTTCTGTTTATGCCGACTGCTGAAAAATACCTATTCCCAGAGCTCCAAATGCTTCCATTCGTCATGCAGCCACTTACCAGCATCCAGAGTTTTGACAATGCATATAATTTATTTCACAGTTAATTCTATTTACTCTCATGGTGGATTTAATTTGGATTGCGTTCTCTATACTGTAACTCTTCTCTGTCTTTTATTAAGTGATGTTATTAATAGTTTTTAGACTGATCTGTGCATATGAGGTGGTTGAGTGGGATTTTGGTGTGCACGGTGTCAATATGCATAAACCAACCCAGTGTGGGGGGAGGGGGGCAGTGTGTTGGTTTAGTAATAAAAAGAATTGCTCCGGGAGTAATATTTTTTGTAGACATCTACAAATGTTATAATTAACATAATGAATTATATTTAACCAAGAGCATTGTTTTTATTGATTTCTCATTTAAATTGAGTAAAATAAACTGATAAACTGATTTAAATCGGCCACTTTAATTATATTTAGTGTTAAAAGTTAAAGGCCTCAAGCAAAACAAAATAAATAATATTTAAATGCTGTCACCAATTTTACATTTTAAGAAGAGGGCTATCACTGAGTTATGTTTTTTTTTTTTCTCATTGAAATGTGTAGCTTGTGGTTAGTTAGGTTTTACTTTAAACAAACAAGCTAGTAGCATTTAAGATACCACGTTATTTGTGTCTTTTATTCATTCTACACATCAACAATAATGAAATGACAGAGAAAAACAGAGGTACGATTTTGCCCCAAACAGTAGGGGGAGTCCTGTCGCAGTTGTGATCACCCCCCCACCCCCACCCACCCACTTGACTTGACCCAATAATCATCACATTTCATAACATAAAAGGAGAGAAGCACATTTTGAAACACTTCATTTGTACTGAGGCACCGGAGGGAGGGCATGTGAAGATCCATGCAAGTTAATGCTGCTGGTTTCTGCAGCAGAACAAAAGCCCACAGTGTTGGTTTTCATCAGTTCTCTATGTGAAGCAAGTGGAGCATGAGGAAAATGAGGACAGGTAAGAAAACAGTTTTTGCCAGTATCACACCAGGTCACCCAGCGGGCTGTGAAATGACTTGTTGATCCGGGGAATGTGTGTGTTGTGGGGGAGAGGTTATGTCAGAGAAATCTTTTCATGTCAGACCTCCTACTGAAATGGCCCTGCAGCTTCACCCCATGCCAAAGCCGCAGAGTGAGAAAAAAAATAGAAGCAGAGGCAGAAAAACAGAAGAGAGACATTCAAAGCATCAGAGGTGTCTGGCTAACAAGGAATTATCAGGAAAAGACAGTGTGGGGACCCCAAGAACCGCACACCACTGCCCAGACTGCACTTGGTTGACACAGAGATTTACTGAATGTTCTGCTCTAACGAAGGCAAATTAGATCAGGGGGAAAAGAAGTGACTGCAGAATGAACGAAGAGAGGACTGAGTGCTGTCCCTTGCATGAAGCCAAATTAGCATGCACAGTAGATCTCTTTAATGGCATTGGCGCTGTCCGTGGTGCTGAAAAGATGTGGTTGCACAACGGATAATGTTCTACTTGGACGGCACGAAGGAAGTGGGAATAAATCGAAGAGGAAAATTGAGAGTTCAGCAAGCTATTAGCTTTGTGTTTGCCAACCTGGCGAGGACACCGTGGTCAGAGCTGCAAAGGTTCTTAAAAGTGGCCAATTACCTCACAAAACGAATGGCCACCATTTATAACAGGATTCAATTTCAGAAAAGCTTCAAATTAAAAGAATGTTTTTGAAACTGCTTCATCTTGCGCTCTAAACGTGTCTGCCTGCAGGGCAAAGTGTTCAGTGACAAATATAGATGAGTGGATTTATCCTCCACTAAAATAACAAAAGTAAACTCTGGTCCAAGAGGAACAAAGTCATTTCTATATTGGATTGTCTGCCTTACTGTGAGATTCACAAAATAATTATAAGGAGACGTCTTAAATTGCTTGTATTTTCAATTCTGAATGAAAACATTAAGTGCAAATTCTCTCCGGGACCCGGAGAAGCGGAGGGAAATGTTACCCGACGAATTTTCATTAAAATTCAACAAGAGGCAGGCTCCGTGAGAGGTTAGATTATTGGCCGGCGCATGGACGCACACACACACACACACACACACTTCACAGCTGGTGTGCCTTCCTCCAGCAGAGACTGACAGAAGCGGGGCGACCGCTCTAAGCTGTGAGCGCACATCTCTCCTCTCTCCTCCTGCAGCGCGTCTTGTGCTGTTCACATAAAAACTTTGCAGAGGTGAGAAGCGAAACGTCAAAACGCCGCAAATCACCGTCGACAGCGCGCATCAACAGAGGGGGGGAAAACAAGGGGGGGTGAGAGAAAAAAAAGAATCATCAAGTCCGAGAAAAGCGGTGGAGCCGGGAGAAAGAGGGAGCTATGCCATCTCCCGCTGAGCAGAGCCCAGTCCTCCTCTGTTGTGTGTCGGAGCTGCAGCATGGTGTCTCTCTCTGGACTCTGGACCTACTGCCTCGCCCCCGGGAGACCTCATCTCCTCTTCCTCTCTGCCCGACCGCTCCTGCTGCTTCTTTTATTAACCGTTTTCTCTTCCCCCGAGTCCTGCTTCCCGCACCCACAGCCTTGCCACATCCTCGCCCGGATAGGACACACCGTGCGCCTCGGTGCGCTCTTGCCGACCCGCCAGCCGGCACGGATACAAAACGCGCTCAACCGCGCCCTGGCTAGCCTCCGGCACCAGAGCGGAGGGGCAGACTCCTCCACGACGACCTCCCAGACACCCCCTCTGCTGCCGTATAACCTGAGCTTAGAGATGGTGGCTCGATCGCCCGCGGGAGGGGACCCGGAGTCGTTGTCCCGTAGCGCCTGCCAGGACCTGGTGGTCAGGGGGGTGTCCGCCGTGCTCGCCTTCCCCCGTTCCAGGGAGGAGCTGATCCAGGTGGAGTTCCTCTCGTCTTTCCTGGAAATCCCCTTCATCTCCATCCTGGAGGACACAGAACCTCTTGTGACTAAGGTATGGGTGGATAGTGTGTGTGTGTGTGTGTGTGTGTGTGTGTGTGTGTTTCTGCATCTGTGTGCTGTTCACCTGTAGCAGTCATCTTTAAAGGAACAGAAAAAATAACAAACGCTAAAGGTTATTTGGGCATATTTAATCGTTTTTATGCTTCCTGCGACTTGCACTTCAATTAGCAGCAACCTACCACCAAACATATTTTCATTTGAACCTTTATCAGAGATCAGAGAGTCCTCACACTCACAGGTGAACCACAACTGACCCAATAGCCTGTGGCAACGATATTGGTGCAAAACTCTTCTCACCTGCTAGATGTTTAAGTCTGCAAAGGAATAATGTAAGCGAAGGTAATTTCAACGGGTATAATAAGAGCAATTATCCTTTAGCCAAGTCTTAATGTTATTATTTTAGTCATTCTTAAGTAACAGAAAGGGAACAAATTCCACACGGGTAATTGGAAGAGTAGATAAAAAGGTCGTTCTTTGTCTCAGATTCTAAAATGGCACCACTAAATGTCTTTTTCCAGCCAAGTCTGATGTCCAGATTGATCTCAGCTGAGCTTTGCTGGTGAACCTGCAGGCCCTTCACATGCATGTTTAATATCTGCTAGCTCTGCCGTGGTATTGGACTGAACCATCAAGCCCTCCAGCAGCAGAGGTTTAAAGTGAAATGCTTTTTTTTCTCTCTCTTTAAGCTTTTTTCTTGTGTGTGTGTGTGTGTCTGTGTGTTAACAGTGTCTGACTCTGTATGAGAGAGAGAGAGAGTGTGTGTGCGTGTGTGTGTGTGTGTGTGTGTGTGCATGTATGATTGAAGACTGCTGTGTTTTGGCACCTTTCAGAGTGAATCATTCAAACAGTTGATAAACTGATAGATGGATGCTTTGGAGAGGTGTGGTTCTGCAGCTCATGCTATGTGTGTGTGATCACATGTGTGTTTATATATGTGTGTACCAATTTGTAGGTAGAGAATCAACACGTGTGTGTGTGTGTGTTTGTGTGTTAGTGTGTTAGTATTCCCAGGAGCAATCGAGCTGCTTGCCAGTCAGTCAGTCTAGCTCCAGTCATATCCGCCTCTATCCAACTGAGCAGCCAACTGCAACACACACACACACACACACACACACACTTGAGTGTACACACTCCTGCACAGGAGCAATGAAGACACCACACACACAGAAAGGCACTTGCACGTAAAGAGGACTTTCAACTTTCACACAGGTTCAAGTGAGACACACACACACACACACACACACACACACCACACACACAGGCTGGACTAATAGGCGGCATTAGGGAGACCAGGAGGAGAGGATGAGGGAGGAGTGGAGGGAAAGATCTATAGTTTAAGTCTGAAATCTTTGTCCTGTCGCGTCTCTTTGTCGACAATGGATTGCTTATTCGATTTCAATAAAGCTTGCATGAATGAGAAAGTCACACCACTTGACGAATGTGTCGCAGGAGATAGGGAAGGTAGAACAGAAGGAAAGAGGGAGAGATGGAGGAGAAAGAGAAGAAGGGGTGGGCCGGGCAGGAGGAACAGGTTTTTTTGAGCTGTGGAAGGCCATTCAGTTCTGCAGAACTGTGCCAAGCAGCCAGTGGGCTAGAGAAACAACCACCACTCTCTTTCTTTGTGTGTCTCTGTCTCAGCTTCTCAGTATTTCTAGCAATAATGTCATACAGCATTTTCATATGAATGGATGCCTGTTTTTGTAAGCTTTTGTGTTTATGCTACACAAAAGTGCTTACGCCATATATTAAATTCATAACATTGTTTTTTTTTTTTGTCTTTCTTGGTTCATAGGAGGTGTTGTGTTCTTGGTATCTGGCAGCAGCGACACCTGTTTGTTTGTAAGCAGTAGATGAAAAATAGCATAACTACAATAAGGAGTAATAGTTAACAACAAATAAGGGACTAGGAACAGAAATTCAGAATCACTCAACAGATCCAGTGGTTATCCATGGTTAAATATGTCACAGTACTGAGTTCAGTGTGGGACCAAGGAAGAGTGACCTTTAGGAGAATGCAGTGCAGAAACATAAGCCAGGTGGAACCAAACTATGATCAAATATATTAGGAATAAGAAAGTTGCATAGTATTTTGCATAATAATTATAATAATTATAATTATAATAATAATTAGGCTCCTTTTCTGTTCTTGTGACAGAGTGTGTTGTTGCTTGGGTAAGCAGTATAGTGCTAAAATGATTACTGGTGTAGCGTTATTAGTCTTAATGAATCGATCAATAGAAAATGAATTGGCCAAAAAACTATAATCAAAACTCTGTTTCCATCTCCTCATATTGAAGGATTTGATGCTTTTCACCATTTAATATCATTATAAATGTAACATTTTCTTTCTTGATTGTACGCAATTCAAAGACATATCCTTGTCCTCCTCTCCGCTGACATTTTACACAGTCAACAACTGATCATAAAAAACACCCAACTGCTTTATCGAAAACCATAAAACGAAAACAAAAAATGTTTGCTGCAGCCCTAAAACAGTATGCTTTTCAGTACAAGGCCAGTGAAGGCGTGTAATGCATTGTCTTTCTCTAACACTCCAGGGTGCACCTCCATAGACAGGGAGCATTGTGAGAAATAAAAGGAAAAGGAGGCTGGTAGGAGGTGGGACAGGTTTAAACGCACACAGAGAGGGCAGTGATGAGTGGGTTAGGTCAACAGGGAGGCAAACTGTTGGGGGATTGTACACTGGTTTCTCAGCTGATATCAAAATACACAAAGAGAAGATATAACTCTAATTAAAAGGGCTGTGTTGGCATCAGTGGGGGAGCAGTGCTCCTGAGAGGGAGAAGGAGGGCTGGAGAAATGCAGAGACAAAACAAACGCCTCTGCCAGAAAATGTACCGTCTCCGTCACAGACTGATCCAAAAAGAGGAGTGTTGGTTTTTGTTGTTGTTGTTGTTGTTGTTTTTGGAAGGAGTACTATCTCCCCTGAGATTTTGAAATTTTGGAGATTTTTCTGCAGGGTATCGGGAATTGAGCCCATGTTTTTCTGGTGAGCAGATTTCCTTCCCTGGACCTGGTAGAATGGTAAATAGACACACACAATAAAAGAGACACTTGCTATGCTTCCCACCAATTGTCAAGTACATTTTATATACATTTTACCACAAAGAAAATAGAAGATGACTAAGTGTTACCATCACAGACTAAATAGACTTCCTCAAGGTCAAAGAACTTGAACATGAGTCTTTCAAGAATTAATTAGAATTTGGCATGCTATAATTTTTCTTTACTGTCAGTTAATTTAATATTTCACATCTCACCTAAGAACAAAAACAAAGAAATGAACTTGGCACAGCCACGATGGCGGCGTTATACAGCATTCGAGACATTTCTCGGAGGTTGTGATGACAGATTTTTTTCCCACACTACCTTTCAGTACGCCCCAAAACCGCTGCTGAAGGGCTGTCATCATTATGTACTTGACGAGTACATTTCTTATAGTTCACAAGTTCACTATTGTCAAAATATTCCTGAGTTGCAATACTGTGAAAACGTCAGCGCCGGGCGAGAGACTGAGAGCCACCGAAATGTCGCAGACAGAGGTACAGACAGAGGTCGGTTGTCCATCTGCGTTCTCCTCTTAGTCAGACAGAGCTGTGGGACTTGGTGATGCGTCTCAGCAAGGAAGTGCTTATTCTTCCCAACCTACTTAAGCTAATTAGAACCACTGTGTGACCCCTAACTGTAAATCTCTCGCGTCCATGTATGGTAGGGAGGATGGGAGGAGAGAGGAAGAAGGGACACAGGGAGGAGGGGAAAGGGAAAGGAAATGGGCTTCTAATTCCCATCAGGGCCGTAATGGACAGATGATTTGTTCATCAGTAACTTTTCATGCAACGAATGGAATGTAAGAAATGATAGTGAGGATATTTTACATTTAAGTGAAGAAATCTAAAAATAACTTTAATTAACCCACAAAATGACAAATAAGCTGGGAATTTAGAATTGGTATCCGACCAGTTTGTTAGGGTGTGTTTGTAACAGCAGTATTGTCATTAAAGAGTGAAAATATTTGGTTGTGCAATTGCCAAGAGATTTATTTGAAAAAGAACATCTTTTCAATCTCAGTCTAGTGCGGCCGGCCTGTTTTAAAGCACAGTCTCACCAAACAATTCCAGATTTGCTGATAATATCACAGGGAATTATTTTGCAGATCATGATTTCTATTCCGGAAATGTATTAGCGGGGAGAGCTGAAGGAAATGGTTTTGCTGATTCCTGAATGTGATTAGGTGAGAGGGGTGGTAGGGTGTGAATTCATTATTTGTCATACTTCACAGTGGAAGCTGTGTTCCTGCAGCTTAGTTACTGTCACTTTACCCCCAGCTGCACTTCATATTATTGAAGTACACCCTGATATTCCTCCGTAAAGCACAATGTACAGGACTACATTTCACAGAGTCTAACTCTCAATACCATTTATACTTTTCTTCCTCTTTGTAGTTCAGTTAGCTCAATTATCTTCACATTAAATGTTATAATATATTATTCCCTACAAAAGAGGAGAGCATTTTGTTCATATTTCACAGAGTCAAGGTTCTACCTGCCATGTTTTTCTTTTAAACCAGACCTTGATCTTACATAATATTAGTACAAAGGCATATTTGCTTGGATCCTGTTGCTCCAACCCCTTGCACTTGTTACCGTGCTATAGTCCTTTTCAATCTCTGCATTTGTTGAATGCCTAAACTGCAAATGTTGATGCCATTATCCCTTAATGACTACAATACACACTGAAATACAGTCGTGGTGTATTATTCATGAAGTTTTTACTGTTTATGATTTGAAATAACCTTTATCGTTCTGGTGGGGAACTTACTTTCCCCTCTGCAATCTATCCATCCTGCATTCTTTCATTAAGTCCCTCCTTTTTTTAATGACATACCTCATTCTGCTTAGTAAAATGAAGATTAGTACAGTAAAAAACCCAATTTGCGACTTTGAATGAAATTACATTTTAATCCAGGGACCCTGCTGAATAAGACACATTGTGGCTCTGAGCTAGCCCTGCTCTCAGAGGACACACACATCCATGTACGCACATATGCAGAGCAGCACATGCACACGCCCCACACAAAGGTATACTTGAATGTATGTCACACACACACACACACACACACGCACACATACAGAGTCTGTTCTGTGCTCACTAAAGGTTATTAAGCCTAATGAGGCTTTACAAGGCCATGTTGCCTTTAGTGTTTTCTTTGAGATGATGAGGGGATTTGTGCCTCGACCACAGTGGAATAAACGAGTGGAAAGAGAGGGACAAAACTTGTGCCGAGCCAGAGCCGCAGGCAAATTGACAGTTTGAGACAAGCAGGCCACTTAATGCAAACAGCTCAAAGCTTTTTCTTTATTAGTGTTATGATGACAGTTCAGCACGGTCCTGACTGAGCCAGATTAATTGAGCAGAGCAGAAACAGTGGAGTGTGTATTACCAAAAGGACTGTGGGCCTGTTTGAGCTGCTCAGTATGGCAGTTGAGTTGTGTTCCAGTGTTTTAATGTTTGGCTTGTGTTATGCTTGTGTTGTTGCCTCTGGTGAAACAAATGTTTCCAGTAACTCCACACTAGGGCATGTCTCTACAGAGATAAAAAAAAAAATGAATAAATGAAGCAGACCAGTGATGGATAGGTGGAATGGAAAGAAAAGAGCGGTGTGTATCGGGGAGAGAGGGACATGTGGTTGTCATAATGGAGAGTTAAGAGAGGGATTGAGGGAGGTATGTAGGGATAAAGGAATGAGGATCATCAAGGAAGAAAGAAGGAATATGTTTGTAGGGAAGACCAGGGAGATCAAGTAGGAAAAGGGCAATAGGATGTTAGGGAACAAGCGATGGAGAGATTGAGGTGGGGGAAAAGGAGGAATCTGGAAGTTGGGAATAGAGAAAGAGAGGGGGAAGTAACAATGGAAGGAGCGGATGAGAAAGGAAAGAAAATAGGTAGAGAAGGTGGGGAATGAGTGATGAGTGAGGGAATAAAGAAAGGAAGGTATCAGCTGGGGAACAAGGGAGAAAAGGAAGATATTGACATTATTTAAGAATGAGTGAAAGAATAATCAATGAGGAAGGAGGAAAATCAGGAGGAAGGGGAGATTAAGGAAGAAAAGATGTAATCCAGTAGTAAGGACTGGGGGAAGGAGGGATCAAGGAATAAAGAAATGGATCAGCTACAGAACATGGGAAGGACAAGGACAAATTAGGTAGTGAATGAGTGAAGTAGTGAGGAAATAAGAAAGTAGAACTCACACAAGGAACAAGAGAAGGAGGGACAAGGGAGGAGGAAAGGGAGAAATCCTTTAGGAAAAAATAACAAATCAGCATAGGAGTGATCAGCAGAGGCAGGATTAGATCGAAGGTTGCAGGAATGGAAGAAGGGATGATGGTGGGTGGGACGGGATGAGGTTATTGAAGGGAGGATGACGGGAGGTCGGGGCCATGTGCTTTCTCTTCCATTGAGGAGTTTGATGGAGGCAGTTTTATCTAAACTGTGCCGGCTCATTAGAGGATTAGTGAGTGATAACTTCAAGCTATCTGTGATTGAAAAACATCCTCACACCTACATGCACGCACACACACACACACACTCTGTCTGATGCTTTCTCACACTGTGCACATATAGATTATACTCATGCAAACTGATTCAAAACACAGAGGAAAATAAACGTCTACTTTCAAACTTTCCACGCCCTCCTCAAGTTACCTCCATCTTTCCCTTCCATAGAACAAATGCTGTTATGCTGTGCAGCAGTTGTGTGTGTGTGTGTACACACATGAGAATGTGTGTTATTGTGTTACGTTTGGTGGCAACTGAGGCGGAACACCAAAAATCTAGGCCAGGTGGGCTTCAGTGATAAGGGCCGACTTGGAGACAACACACACATAGGGCCCTATAGAAGCTCCCATAGGTCACAGGTGAAAGACAATCAGAAGCGAGAGGCAGACAGGGAGGCAAGACAGGTGAGAGAAGGTGAGAGAGACATGTGCTGATGTGAGATTAAACAGATGCTGACAGATGGCTGTGGGACATGGTTGAGCGAGTGCCAAAACGACAGGTTAGCCAAACATCCGGCGGGTGAAACGAGAAAGTGGAGTAAATGTCCAGAAAGAACCGAAATTCCAGAAACAAAGGACAGAGTAAGCGAGAAGAGAAAGAGATACAGAACGAAACAGGCTTAAACAGACAGAATGAGTGTTTTGGACAAGTTTGGGGGGGTGGGTAAAAACCTAGACAGGTAGAAAGTACAGTGAGCAAGCTAGTAAGAGATAAAAGAAAGGGGCAAGGAGGTGACAGAGAAAATGTGACAAAGTGAAAAGCTGTCAGAGATGAAGTTATTTGAGAGGCGGGCGAGGTGTTGACGGGATTGAAAGATGGTAGACCCCAAGGTAACTTCTGTGTTCCTTCTGGGATATTTATGTTGGGAGTTGGCAAGAAAACAGGGATGATTTACAGCCCATCTGGATGGGCTTCAACACCACCTGCCCACAGAGGGAAAGCTGTTTGAAAGGAGACACACAACAGTGCACCGGTGGCACATACGTACACGCACGAAACACGCGTCGTTACAACAGTTACATGTGTCGAAATGCAGCCGTTTCGCGCATTTGGCTTTACTCCAGTTCGTTGGACTTTAAATTAAATAATCACCACGCAGTCTTTCAGGACAATGCGCTGGGGCAATGATCCTAAACTCACATACCAGGACACCAAGGAGCTTTTGGAGGCCAGAAAGTGGAATATTCTGTTTGAGTGACTCGTCTGACCTCACTCCAAGAACAAGGTGTCTGCTGATGTCTGTAAATCACGGAGTTCCGATTTAAAAATGATCACTTTGTTTGAAGTCAACCTCCTCACATTTAGTGTAAGGAAGCATAAACTATAATTTTAAGCTATTGTAGTTTTCAATTTTTTAAAAGAGGATAAAACCACTCTTT